>CAUYTI010080092.1:0-19696 GCA_963575145.1 Galago senegalensis
GCACCTGTGCTCCCAGCTACTCGGGAGGCGGAGGCAAGAGACTCGCTTGAGCCCAGGAGTTGGAGGTTGCTGTGAGCTGTGATGCCACGGCACTCTACCCAGGGGGATAGCTTGAGGCTCTGTCTCAAAAAAAAAAAAAAAAAAAAAGAAGATAGAATATATAAGGTGGTATGTAGGCTCCACAGCCTGATCAAGGATCAGTGTTCCTTCCAGCTCCATAATTCATTCACGAAGGATCAGCCTCATGTTCATGGTTCAAGATACAGCCATCACTCCAAGTTCTAGGTAGCAGGATGGAGATAAGCAGGCAGGGAAGGAAGACCCACATTTTTGCCTTAAGGACACATCAGTAGTCACCATAATCCATCTACTCACCTCTTACTGGCCAAAGCCTAGTCACATGGCTGCACCACTGCAAAGGAGTCTGGGACATGTAGTTTTTCTTAGTTAAGTGCCAATGTCCCAGGTAAAAGTGAGGATTCTATAATTGAGAGGGAAAGGGAGAGATACTGTTAGGAGGTACAGCAGTATTTTCCACAGATGCCCCTGAAAGACTTTAAACAGATTAATGGTAGACTGGGTGAAGTACGGAGGCGAGTCCCTATTCCTCCCTACAGCCCATCGCTATCCAAAGACCCCACTCCCCGGGACTCAATGCTGCCCTCTCACCAACTCCTAAGATAGGTTCCTACCCCCCTGGGTTTTCTCTCCATAGGAATTAAACTGAAATTTTACGATGGGAGTTAACAGGAAAACCTTACCCAAAAGGAGCTGCTCAATAGGCCCTAAACATCATTCGCTCTTTTTTAAACTGATCATGCATGAACAGGAGTAGAAAAATGTCACCTGCTCTTACTCTTTTTCCCCTAAGTGGCCCCAATCCACAGAGAGAGGCTTATCGATTGTTTTGTATCATTGGGTAAACATGGTGGGAAGAGTGAAGAGGAGAAAATACCCATGAAGGACGGAGGAAAGAATTTAAATCAAGTAATTTATGTTTTCAAAACCTAAGTCATGCTAAAAGGCAATCTCTGCGTGATTTACTGTACTCCTTGCCCCTGCATATTACCTAGAGTTTTTTCCTTGTGTGATGCTGTGTGACCCCTTGCATGAATCGCCACGCAATAATGCTGTCTGCTTCTTCCAAATGCTGCCGAGAGCTGTGTGTTTTCCCCAAAGTACTTTGATGTAGATCACTGTGAGTAATGGTAATGGGACAGGGATGTAAAATTCAGGTTCAGAAGTAAACAAAGCATTTACTCCTCAAATAGGGTCCAAGAGAGGCAAGAAAAGGGGGACAGTTCCTCCCCTGCACCTTTTTCCCCCCCTTACCACCCGAGAGAGCCTCATATTATAAATCAGGGTGCATCAGCCCTCCGGCTAGCTCTGTCTCTTATTTCCCTGAGGTCTCTGGTTTGCGCTAAGGGCTGATTTCCCTGAGAGTTGTGTTTCCTTTGTTATCGTGTGGGCCCACATCCAGCTGGTGGGGGCTTTCTCAGAGTAATAACTCTGTGAGGCTGTAAGACCTTGCGGTAGCTGGAAATGCTCAATATGAGAAGGGCACATTTTGCCTGTCCTGTTCTGAGGTTAGGAGGCTTAAAACCCAGGAAATAGGGAAACGTTCTTCAGGGGCAGGAATCCTGCCCTGTTCCTTTGAACATGCCCCTTCTCTTTATAGAGCTTTCTGGAGCGCTTTATATAAAGTAAGTGGGCAAGAAGTATCACCTGTCCGTCCATCATCCAACCACTCATCCATCCAATTCCTGCATTCTTCCTATACACTAAGAAAAGCAGAAGAAACGCACAGCTCGTTCGCAGGACTTGTTCACATCCCATTTTTTCCCACTTTCTTGCTGTGTGAAATTTTAGGCTGGGAGAGATTAAGGGAGTTGTCCAGGAAATGAGGATCAGAATACCTAATTTCCAGGTATGATGTCAAAAACTGCACAGGGTTTTTATGCCAAACACTTCCATGCGTAATCGTTGATCAGTGGACAGTAATTCCCATTCTCCTTCCTTTATGAATAAGGCCTGGCCTGTCTTGAGTAGGGAGACGTGTAAGTAACAATGTGGTACATGCCCCAGAGGGGTAGGGCAGTGGAAGGGGAGGCCCTGGGGTTAGACAGGCTGCGTTCCTGTCTTGATCTCTTCCTAGCTGTGGAATCATGGGCCAGTTCCTTGATTTTTCTGTTGCTTCACTTTCTTATCTCTGGGTATTGATCACACCATCTTCACAAATTTGAGGGGAGATTTTTTAAAGAGGTAACCCAAATAAATGTCTACTATTGGAGCAAAAGATAAAAAAAAAAAACCTTTCTCTGTTGGACTTTGCAATTTCCTTTGTGATATTAATATTTCAACAACTGTGCTTAATTTGAAAAGTTTTGGATTCAAATGCAGCCTTTTCTGAGGTCTGTTGGGTGGAGCAGTGGTTTCCTAGAACGCCGATTGATGCAGGGTAAAAGGATTCTGTAATCAAATTACTCTGGGACACTCCGACAAAACACCATTAAACATCTTTCCTTAATGCAGATTTAGAGTCTTACGTTAACACAACTTTCACATCCTCAGAAGGAGATACATACTACACTTCATTCATATTTACTTGGCTCCCAGCCCTTTGCCCTTGAAGGTCACAAGACCAGCATTCAGCAGGATATCTTTGAGGAAAAGTTGCTATCGATAAATCAGTGGATAATTATTTCTAAATGTCTGCTCAAGATTAGGCCCTAGGGAACAAGATAAGAAAGTGCCTGCTGTGACCCTGCTGCCCTCAAGAACTGAGAAACCCAGAGTGTTGAGAAGATGAAACAGTTAAAGTGGGCCTGGTGTGGGGCACACTAGAGAGTGGTGAGGACTGTGGCACATAGGAATGCAGATGGCTTTCTAAAGAGTATAGCATCTACTCCACTTTGCTCCATCACTGCCATGGAAGAATATGAGCTTGGGGCAGGTTTTCCAAATGCTTACAAGAAGCCAAAACTCTGGATTTTTTTTTATGGGGAATATACCAATTTTATCAAATCATGACAAATATTACATAGGATGAACAAAACATATTTGTGAGTCAAATATAGCCCCTGTGGCTACAATTTGCGATCTTTGTTTTAGGCCAGAGGTTCTCAATCAGGGGTGATTTTGCCTCTTGGGGACATTTTTGGGTATTGTCATAACTGGTGCTACCAGTATCTAATGGCATCTAATGTTTAGCTGTAGCTAACCATCCAGGGCATAGGGCAGGTTCCACAACCAGAAAATATCCAGCCCCCAAATGTCGATATTTCTAAAGTCGAGAAACCCTGCTCTAAACCATGGAGCCTCAGATCCCAGGAGTGAGGAGGCCTGTGGTTTTGAATGGCTGCCTGTGTGACTTTGGAAATGTCCTTGTTCTGGTTGGTAAAATAAGGTCCTTGAACTAATTGATGCTCGGGGGACTTTCCAGCCCTGGGGCTGAGGTCACATTAGTCATCTATGTTGGCAGTGGCCTGGCAAAGGACTCTCTCTACAGCTACGACATTGATCAGAAATGATAGGTATTGATGTGACAGCACACACCAGGGGAATGTCCCCAACCTGGAATACTGTCTGTCCTTTTGATGTGTTCAGAGCCTGTTTGATGCAGGTCTCACTGCAGACACTTGAATAAATTTGAAGCTGGTGTTAGGAGGCTGCTGATTTGTCCCAGGCAATTTTGTCTTAGAGGCTATTCATATTTTCTTGAGAAAAAAATCAAAGGATACACATTAATTTAATATACCCCTGCCTTTCGGAATAAAGACAGCCTCTCAGATATTGATCTTGAGTTTCAGCATGGCGTGTGGCTGTTTATCTAGTTGGTTATCATGGGCAAAGCTGGGTTTTTATCTTAAGGATTGAATTCAATCATGCCCACAGGAAGATGGGAATCAGGATGAGGTGTGAGTGAGGGGGAAGCTTTGATAGAGGGACAGAAAGCACCTCCATATGCAGGTACTAAACTTGGGGTATCCAGTACCCTCAGCACATTGCTGTTAATGCTGTTCTCTAGATGCTGTGAATCACTCAGCCTGCTGTCTCGGTCCATTCAGGATTCTGTAACAAAATGCCACAAACACAGGGGCTGATAAACCACAGAAATTTATTTCTCACAGTTGCCTGTCCTGTTCTGAGGTTAGGAGGCTTAAAACCCAGGAAATAGGGAAATGTTCTTCAGGGGCAGGAGGCTGGAAGTCCAAGGGTCAAGGTGCCAGAAGTCTTGATGTCTGGTGGGGGCCTGATTCCTGGTTCATAGCACAATGCTTCTGGCTGTGTCCTCCTAGGGTGGAGAGGTGACAGGTCTCCCTCAGATCTCTTGTATAAGAGCGTGGATCCCTTCTAACCCAATCATCTCCCAAAGGCCCCACCCTGAGCCTTGGCTAAAACCATCACCTTGGGGTTGAGGGTTTCAACATTTGAACTTGAATGAGGTGGGGGATACAGCCATTCAGTCCCTTGGACGCCCCTGTGCACGGTGGCATTGCTTCTTTCCTCAACATGCTGCAGGGTTTCGCAAACAGGGGTCCATTTCTAGGGAGGCAGGGACTTCAGAGATCCTGGAGAGGTAGACAGGAGATGTTCTTCAGTGATTTCTGGACGCTGACTCTCTCCTCCATTCCTGGGGCTGCTGCTGCTGAGTTTCCCTTGAGAACAAGGGGAACCAGCTGTTTGCCACACTTGCTTTAATAGCAGCACACACACTGTTAGGGGCAGTTCTTCTGGCATTGCGATAGGGGCTTGAGGATATAAGAGCTGCGGCAAAGTGAAACCCCACCCTGTGTAGACAATGTCCCTTGCACCTGTGCTCCTGATAGGGACTCAGAGGGGCAGAGGAACGGCATCAACACATGCTACGCCCGCCCCGTCTCTGCGTAGTAATTTCCCTTCTAATTATTTTCTGTTTCCTTAGTTTATTAAGTGGGGAAATCAATCTACTCATATGGGAGGTATCTAAGCAAACGCAGGCAGCCCCGGCTAATCCCTCCCACACCTGAAATGCAGCACATGGAGATCCCTTTTACCGGCGAAGGTGCAGTGTTGCCTAGTGTACAGATGTCTTAGGTTAGGTTTCCCTGAAAGCGAACTTCATAACTAGAATTCAAGGCCAAGTAGCTTATTGGGGGCAGGATTGTAGAAAACTCTCATAGTGGAGAAGGGAAGTTAGGGGATGATAAGACCTGGGAAAGGGGTATACTTTTAAGCAGGTGGACCCCTGAGGCTCATCCTCACTGGGAAATTCCAGAAGAGAGTGTAGAACATGTTTTTTGTTTGTTTGTTTGTTTTTTGCAGTTTTTGGCCAGGGCTGGGTTTGAACCCGCCACCTCTGGCATATGGGGCCAGTGCCCTACTCCTTTGAGCCACAGACACTGCCCAGTACATGTTTTTGAGTTATCCCAAATGGCCACTGATGAAGCTGGGATATTTATACAGGTGGGATATTTGTCCTGGGTTGAGCACAGCTTTCAGGAGCATCAGCTTTTCCCAAGTTCTGGCTCTCTCTGCTTTCCAGCCAACCAGGCTCTCATAGCTAAAGCCCTTAGCCAGTGAGTGGCGGATATGCCCAGTGAGTAGCTGGAGGGTTGTAGAGGAGAGTGAGGGGACATGGATTGGGGAGGGATGGTGCCTGCTGTAGCACGTTGATTTAAATTGTTACTATCATCATGCTATTTGTGGGACTGCAAGCCAATTGTAATGTCCTTATGCTGATTGCTCTTATAAATAACTCTAAAAAGCAAAATATGCTTACATATTGCATTTCTAAAGCAGTAAAAAGCCCAAGGCACAATAACAATAATAACTCGATGCACAGTGTTTGGTCAAATAAAATCAAGGTTTGCAACACAAATATGGTATTGCCTACCAAGAAACAGGTTACTTTGAATCCAGTATGCCTATAATATCCTGTGATAACTAGCCCCGCCCCTTACTTTTACATCTTCTGGCTGCTGCAAGAAATCCTGTAGTTATGAAGTTATTTGGTCTTTCCATGACATAAGTCATCCTTTTGTATTAATTTTTTTTTTTATCGTTTAAGGTTTTTACTTAAAACTGGCTGATGTCATGGGTGGCACCTATGGCTCAGTGGGTAGGGTGCCAGCCCCATATACTGAGAGTGGTGGGTTTGAACCCGGCCAAAATAGCTGGGCATTGTGGCAGGTGCCTGTAGTCCCAGCTATTTGGGAGGCTGAGGCAAGAGAATCTCCTAAACCCAGGAGTTGGAGGTTGCTGTGAGCTGTGACACCACGGCACTCTATCGAGGGCAATAAAGTGAGGCTCTGTGTCTAAAAAAAAAAATGGGCTGACTTCACAAATTAAGAAGAAGAATCAGTAGAAAGAATGTTGAGTAGCTCACAGAGTCACGTAGAAGTTTGTAGGTTCAGACATCCTACTAGAAGTCTGCACCTGTGCTCCTGGTAGGGGCCTTGGGGGTGCCTACTGGAACAGCAGAGGGTGAGAAAGAGCCAGGAACACAGCCAAAATCACATCTGTCTGCTAGGGATAAAGCTGTCACCATTTCTGCTAGTAGAGGACCTTTTCATTTGTGCTACTACCACCACCACTGAACTCTGGGTACTATTGCTGCTCCATTGCCCCCTTACTGCTAAAATCTTGACAGTGAGTTTGGGGGTGAAGCTGCAGCACAGCTTAAAACATGAGTCTGTACCCTACCTGGGAGAGAGGCCGGCAAAACAAACAACTAGTGTCCTCAATCCTGCAGGAGAATTTAGAGTCTTTCTGCCTCTGGGGCTCAACAGAGGGTGTTCTCCACGCACAGGAAGGAGGTTCAGATGCTGGGAAGCCAAAAAAGGTGGCTAATGTCCACTAAAGGCTTCCCTTTTGTAAAATTTTTCCTTGTTAACATGTCACAAATAGGCTAGGGAAATTGTTGGGCAGGTTACTGTCCACTGAAAGTATTCTAAAAAATTATTGAAGTGGTCAAAGAAAAAAGGTTTTAAGGTTTCAGATAGGGAAATGAAAGGTATTGAGTACACAGGACAGTGCAGTCTCTTCTCTGTGTGTGTGTTACTGCATCTCATCCTGGAGGGCAGAACTTAGGTCTTATACATCTCTTAATGGGTAAGAATAGGCACTAAATGCATATTCTTAAAGGAGAGGAAAGAGGTGGGAAAGAGGGAAGGAAACAGAATTTCTATTAAGTCTTCAGCTCCAGAATATGAACAGACTGGGGCATTGAGTTAATAGGAGCCAGAAGGAAATTTTTAGAATAGAGCAGCAAGGAATTCTAAATTGGTGGGAGCAAGGGGACCAAGAAAAGGTATTTTGAAGCCTCGGCTACAAAGGAAAAACACAGGGGTATAAAACCAAGAAAGACCAAGGCGTTTATAAGAATAGCAAATTTTCTACAGTGCAAAGCTCTAGGGGGATATTCAAGGGCAACCTTGCTTTCTCTATTTCTTGCCCTGGAAATAAAATGCAAAGGAAATTAACCAAGCACTTCCTGCCCCCGCCCCCACCCCCACCCCTGGGGTAGCAGCTGCTCTCACTGGCCTTAGTTAACACATTAGAGCTTCTTGAGGGGAGAGGGGGAAGGGTGAAGAAGCTTTTATCATTTTTAATAAAAAATTGCGAGGTTCCAGGTAAAATTGTTTTATCAACTTTTCTCCAATTAAGTAAAAATAAAACGATTCCCATAAGAAGAATATTGGAACAGATGGGCAGCATAATCTAATTGAGATTTTTTTTGTTTCCATCTGTATTTGGGGGCATCTGGGTATTAACTTGGGATTTCACGGAAAGGCATATGCTCAGCAGTGAAAGTCATTTTCAGATGGACACAGCTCAGCTGAGAAGACCATCCCCACTCATGGAAGAGGCCCAAGACAATCAAGACAGGGCAGTGATTTAGGAAGGTTCCAGTTGGTGAGCAAGAAGGGTCTGAAAAAATAAGCTTAAATAAATGAGAATTTAAATGCTGCCTTTTCTTCCTTTAAGTTACAGCCCAGTTGCCACTGCTCTTACGGAGTGAAGGACTTTCATGGAGGGTTTTTGCAGGTGTAAAGTGATTACAAACTCAGTAGATAAAACAGAAGCCTTGAAAACATGAAACTTTTAACTCAGCAATTCCCTTTTGAGAAAGATACTCTCAGAAAATAACTAAAGACATGTGCAAAAATTTCAGCTCCAAGAGTTTGCATGGCAGCATTAATTAGAATACTCCAAACTTGAGCCTCTAAATTTATCACAATACGAGTCAGGATAAGAGATTTCTTTATTTTTTAATATCTATGCAATTGAAAACCATGGGAACCTTGAAAATATTATAATATCAATGGAAAACTATTTTAAGCAGATGAAGAAAGCATTGTAATAATACGGTCTGATCTTTGAGATACCCACACACACGCATCTGTCCTGAGTGTTGAAGAAAATTTAGAAAGATCAACATCTTAATGGCTATTGTCTCTGGGTGATGTTTTCATGGGGGTCCTGAAAATTTTATTCATTTTGCATTTCTGTGTTTTATAATTTGTGTGCCATTAACATACATATAATTAAAAATGTTTAAATGACCATGTTTTAAGGAAAAAAAAACATTTCAGCATGGTTCTTTCTTTCCAGCTCTGTTGATAGGAGAAGCAAGATGTAAATTTTTAAGTAGGTGAATAGCTGTGTGCTTTTTGATGTTTTTATATACATCATCTCATGAATTGACGCGGTATCACATGAAGGAGAAAGTCCTTTTATCTTCATTTTACTCCTATTGACAAGAAGGTAGGAGGGAGAGGAATCGCACACTGAAAGTGAAAAAGCTAGGTTCAACCCAGGTTAGAAGGTTTCAAAACCCTTATCATTTTCACCACACGGGCTGTCACCCAGGTCCCAAAGGACCTTTCAGAGGACCTTTTTATCTATACATTTCATTTCTCAAGAGTCTTGGTCCTCAACTTAGGGGTCTTTGGAAGACCTTCACGTGTGCCTCCCTAAGTTTTAGAGACCTATTATTTTACTTTCTGTCATCCTGGTGGGATAGGGGATCAGCATAGGCGTTTCCTTCAGGCATTTCCCTATTTTTTTTTTTTTTTATTTATTGTTGGGGATTCGTTGAGGGTACAAGGAACCAGGTTTCACTGATTGCATTTGTTGGGTAAAGTCCCTCTTACAATCGGGTCTTGCCCCCCAAAGGTGTGGCACACACCAAGACCCCACCCGTTCCCTCCTTCCCTGTCTCTGCTAATCCCTTCCCCACTCCTCCCTCCTTCTTCCTCTCTCTGCTCACCCCTCCCCTTGTCATTAATTGTCCTTATATCAAAATTGAGTACATAGGATTCATTCTTTGCCCATTGTTTCATTTGGTTGTTTTTTATTGTTGGGTTAAAACAATTATTGTTATTATTATTTTTGAGACAGAGTCTCAAGCTGTCACCCTGTGTAGAGCTCAATGGCGTCACAGCTCACAACCACCTCAAACTCTTGGGCTTAAGTGATTCTTGCCTCAGCCTCCCAAGTAGTTGAGACTACAGGTGCCCACCACAATGCTGGCTATTTTTTTTTTTTGTAATTGTTGTTGTTTTAGCAGGCCTGGGCTGGGTCCAAACCCACCAGCCTTGGTGTATGTGGCCAGTACCCTACCCACTGAGCCATGGGCACCACCCAATTATTATTGTTTTTTAAATCTGTATTTCAACATTGTCTCCTTGAGTGTCTCCTCCTGTTTATCTCTTTCCTCTGGTTATCCCCTTGTGTATTGGTCTGTTTAGCTGCTATAATAAAATGCCATAAATAGGGTAATTTGTAAGCAACAGAAATTTCTTTTTGTGTGGAGAATCTGATATTCAGTGTCTGGGGAAGTCCTGCTCTCTGTTTTAAAACGGCGTCTTGTTGCTGACTCCTCATCGGTAGAAGGGGTGAAAGTTCCCTTGCATCTCTCTTATGAGGTCACTAAGTGCATTCTAAACCAATCACCTCTTAAGGTCCCCTTTCTGAACACTATCACATTGGTGATTAACTTAGGAATTCACTCAACACCCTGAGACTACTGCTCCTTGCCCTGACCCTCTACAGCCACCCATCTCCTACCTTCATCCGCACTTTATGGAAGAGCCCGTGGCCAGCGTCAGGCATAGCTCTCCACTGCCTTCTTGTTTTTGTTCTCCGTCCCCTGGCCATTCCAGATGACTCTTACCGTTCAGTTTTTCAACTTTTATGACCTCAGGACTTATTTTATGCCAGATAATCCCAAATCAATATGTACCCTTGACATTCAATTTACAGTCAACTTGATGCATTTAGACTTCACATATATGATATGTGATATGATAATTTTTTTCATTGTCCTATTCCCTATTAACCAGTATGCTGATTAAAGAGGCATAGAACCCAAATGAATTGCCACAAGAGAAATTAAGTTCTGTTTTTTTTTATTATAGCTATCCTAATAGATGTGAGTTGGTATTTCAATATGATTTTAATTTTCATTTCCCTAATAACTGATCATGTTGAACACCTTTTCATGTGATTATTTGTATATGGAAAAATGCCTACTCAAACTTATTGCCCATTTTTAAATTGGGTTATTTGCATTTATATTTTTCAGTGTAAGTATTCTATGTTCTAAATACAAGTCCCTTTCAAGATATATGACTTGCAAGTATTTTTCTACCAATTGGTGGGGCGACTGTCTTTTTACTTTCTTCATGGTATTCCTTGAAATACTACAGTTTTTAATTTTAGAGAAGTTCAAGTTATTTAGGTTTTTCTGGTGGCTGTTATAGGTTGGGCTTTTGGTGCATATCCGAGAAACCATTGCTTAATCCAAGATCATGAAAATGTATTCCTGTGTTTTTTACTAAGAGTTTCACAGTCTTAGCTCTTACATTTAGGTTCATGATTCATTTTAAGTTTATATTTGTGTATGGTATGAGCTTGGGGTAAAATATTTTAAAAAACACTTTGATGAAACAAGAAGTCTTTTTTTTTTTTTTTTTTTTTTAGCTGTGGCTGGGTTTGAACCCGCCACTCTCAGCATATGGGGCTGGCACCCTACTCCTTGAGCCATAGGCACCACCTTCAAAATTTTTTTTTCATTATATCTAAGCAGTATATTTCCTTCCCTAGTTTTAGTTCCTTTTCCTTTTGCAGAAATTTGTTCATTCATTCACTTAACAACTATTTAATGAGCAACTGCTTAGTGCCAGGCTCAGGCATAGAGTGTGAGACGAACAAGGTGTGGTCTCTATTTCTAATGAGCTGACAGAGAGGAGGAAAAAGGAAGGGAACCAACAATTACTGCTTGCCTTAGCAATAGGAGAGTCCTTACTTCAGCTTGAGGAGGTCAGGGGAGTTTCTTTGGAGAAATGATGATTGACTCAAGTATGGAAGAGTGAGGCAAAATTTGTCAGGTGGACAAGTGTGGTGAGGGTAGAGGTAACATTCTATAAAGGTAAGAACACACGTAAAGAAAGTCACACCACCCATGATGAATCCTGGTGCATCTGAGGACACGAGCATGCGGTTGGTATCCTGCAGGCCATCATCCTGGGCAACTGTAACACAATTCTAGGAGCAATAAGCAAACCCAAAACCAACCAACCAACGAATCCACAAAAAACCCCACAAGCAAGTAGACCTGGTTCAGGGAAGACTTTGTCATAACACAGACAAGTTAGAAAAGGTGGAGTTATAATGTTGGATTGGAGAAAAATTTTATGATGAAAATATCAGTGGTCATAGCAACAACAACAAAATAAGATTAGTGAAAATGAAGTGGGATGTAGATTCAAAGAATGTCTAGGAAAGTTGACTCGATGGGAGCTGGTGATCAATTAGATTTGGACAGTGAGAGGAAGATCCCTGGGACTACAGTCCGGGGAGCTGGGGGACTGGGATGCAGTTCTCTGAGATGATGCATTCAATAAAAAACCTGAGTGTGGTTTGTAAACATCTACCTCATGTTAAGTAACCTTGGACCATGTTCAAAGCTTTCAAAAGTCTTCAAAGACTGTTAAGTGTTTAATTTCTGCTTCAAAGTCTGGTTCAATCTCTTCCACTTGAATCCATAAACAAGAAGAGCTTCTGGGCTCCAGCCACATGTGCCTGGGCTGGTGGGTTTGAACTAGTCTGAGCCTGCTATACAAACAAACAAACAAGCAAACAGAAAATAGCCAGAGGTTGTGACAGGTGCCTATAGTCCCAGCTACAAGGGGAGCTGAGGCAAGAGAATCACTTAAGCCCAAGAGTTAGAGATTGCTGTGAGCTGTGACGTCAGGGCACTCTACCGAGGGTGACAGAGTGAGACTCTGTCTCAAAAAAAGGAAAAAAGAAGAGCTTCTCATTCTTTTCTCCTATTCTTTTCCTTCTCTTTTTCCTGCTTCCATTTTTCTCCTCCGTTTTCACCACTTTCATGAATTTGTGTTGAACTTGCCCATTGCAGGCAGGGGAGGAAAGGAAGGAGGAGTTCTGATCGCCAGTACTGCTTCTCCCCACGGCCTCTGTGGGGTTTCTCTGCTGAAGAACTTGCCAGATCCCATTGGACCCAAAGGGATTGGCTTTCTTTCCTATTGGCTCCCTTGGTAAGAGAATTGCATAAAACCAGCAGACGCCTCACCAGGAGGAAAGGCTGCCTGTCAGAATAGGAAGTGCAGGTAATTGGCACACTTCCCTGCCTGTCTGCCAGCACCAGCCTGGAAACAAGCCGCCGCCATCGACTGCTTCTCCTCTGTGCAGCTGAGGCTTCCAGCCCTCAGAGCCTGTTTTTTTGGGAATTAGAAACATATTGATCTAAGCTGTAAGAGCTGATGGCTAAAGGCAGGCCAATCACATAGAGGCTTTAACTAACAAATGTATTGTTTGGCCCGTGAGGCTGCCCTGGTAGTGGTGGGGTCTTTGACACTCCTTCCCCTTTACTGTGACCTGGCACCCCAACAGCAAGATCTTGGGCACCCTTATGCCAGGTCCAGCAAAACCAAAGGGAACCAGAAAGGCAGCCAATGTCTTCTTTGTTGGATAGTAAACTGCTTGAGAACGGGGCAGTTGCTTTTATTTCTGTATTTCCCATAGCACTTAGCATAATGGTCTTTTGGGAAAAAAGGTAGTTCAAATAGATTCTCATAAGCAGCCTTGTTCTGAGAAGACAGCAGTTGGCTTCATTTTTGATGCCCTGCCTTTCTCATGCTCAGATGGGCTGACGGGGCTTGGTGCAGGCATGGGGGCCATGACTTTCCCAGATCTTGAGAGAGCAGCCACAGGATTCCTGCTCCTTGGTATCTTTGGGGGGCTGAGGAACAAGTGGAAGTGGAGACAACATGCCTGACCCTGAGGCCTGGGAAATTGGCTACTCCTTGTTTTCCAAGGAGGCCGCAGCTGTGAGCTGCTGAGGACATTACCTTCACCTGGGGAGCCTGGTCACCTGGAAGGCCGGCTCCCTGCCTAAGCCTTGGTGAGTGGTATGGGGTTGCTGACACGATGGTACGCCTTCAACGCATCATCAGTTTGCTCCTGTGCCAAAGCCTCCAGCAGCCTGACCTGTCTGCTTGCAGAGCTGGGGTGCACACGAAATGAGGGATAAGCCATGAGCTGCGGCCTCCACATGTGATTAGCCAGGCGGGACATCTGGCCCTGGGGGTTCTCTCCAAAACTTTTCCCATACACAGGTAAGAAGGTGCTTTAACAGAAAATATCACAAAAATGCTTCTGCAGATGAAATTAGAGCTTTAAAAAGCCTTTCTGAAACTAAAGAGCTATGTTCTTTTGAAGAAATTAGCAGATGAATTTGGAGCACTTAGTATTTATAAAAACATGATATAAATATGGCGATGGATGAGATTGTTCCTTCTCTCAAGGAGTTCACAATCTATTGAAGAAGAAATGCTTGTGAAAAACGAGTCCTGGGGTAAAGGAGGCTGACGCAGGAGCTCCTGTAAAGTGGGAGTAGCTTCCGGCACACAGCAGCAGGAGCTGCTGGTTCTAAATGGCGGGTGAGGGAAGCTTCACAGGGAAAGTGAGGTCTCAGCTCGCTTCTGAGAGAAAGGTGTCAGCTTTGGGAGGTGAGGCGAAGGACAGGTGGGCTGAGAATGGGATGTGTGTGCCCTGCGAGGGGGGACAGATGTCCTGGAAATGCAGCTGCAAAGTGGTTTTGTTCCACAGGTGCAGAAGCAAATCTGGATGGATCTAGATTTTGGCATCAGGCAGACTTAGGTTTCAAAGCCTGTTCTCCCACCCCAAGCTGTGTGAAACTTCTGTAATGGCGCCATTCATATAAAAAAACAAGTGTTGCAAGGACTAGAAATAATGGATATACAGGGTATAGGGTGCACTGTGGCCTCTTGGGTAGGTCTGATGCCTGACTAAATCTCCGTTTTAGAGCGGGGCATCTGAGGGTGACCGAGTTTCAGTCGCTTGCCTAAGCAGTCTGGACAAGGAAGAACCCCAGTTCAGACCTGAGCCCACGTTCCGTCCCTTGAAATACACTGCTCCCCAGGGAGCAAGGCTGACGTGGGGTGGGGGCAGAATCAGCAATGTGTGTCTCCCTTCACCAAGTGTAAGTCTGGCTTCACACAGCAGTTGGGACAGCGGACAGCGGGGGCCAGAGGGTGGTGGTGCTGGGGGGCTCCGAGGAGTGTAGTGCTGCTGGGGCAGCGCTGGTGGTGGTCTTCCTGGAGGAAGCAGGACTGTCCTCCAGATTCTGCAGAAGGAAGCAGGCGGGGTGGGAACCGCAGGGCCGGGATGCTGTGACGTGCTGCTCAGCGCCCTTCTCAGGGTGGAGGGCTTGCTCCCCTGGCTGTGGGCCCTCAGTGGCCAGTCTTCTGAGGATTGCCTTGTCACAGGTCCATCTCCTCCCACACACAGGCCTGGGTCTTCTGCTCAACTTAAGCTCGAAGGCTCTCTCGCCATCCCCCCAAAGTCAGTTGAGGTCCTTGTTGGGGTGGCAATCTGGGGCAGCCTTTCTCTCTCCTGCTCTACTCCCTCCCTTCCTTTCCACAGGTGCTGGCCCTAGAGCACTGCCACCCTCAGAGGCCGTCTGCCTGTCCCTTGATTTCCTGGGGAACCCCACCTGTGACTTCCAGGTCGTAACTTGGAGATTTAGACTGTGGTTGAATCTCCAGGATTCAGTCCTTCCGTGGGTCCTGCTTGATGACAGACTGAGATGAATGGATGTCCAAGAGCCCGCTGGTGTGTTCTTTCATAGGACCTGAGACCTGTCCCTTGTTCCCACCTTCGACCTACCCCCTTAGCATTCTTGTCTGGGAGGCACAGAGCTGAGTGTGTGAGTGTCGGGGCTTCAGGGCATGGGAGGTCTGCAGGAGGCAGTGTCCACTCAACAGGAAGAGGAGTGGAGAGGGGGAAGGACAGCTGGTAGGGGCCGGCTGGGGACAGGACACAGCATTGAGCCAGAAGGGGCATCAGAGTCTGAGAAGGGCATGTAAGTGTCCAATCTTTTTTAAACCTGTGCTCACTTTTGAAGGATATGGAAATAACATAAATAAGTAGTTTTATTCCCTCTAATAGGTGCCTTTTGTTTTTTCCAAAATAAATTTGTGTATATTTAAAGTATATAACAGGATATTATGAGATACTTGTTCATAGTAAAATGACCACTGCAGCCACTACAGTGAAACAAATTATCTATCAAGTTAAAATATAACAGAAAAGGCTTATTTATTTATTTAGTTTTATAGAGACAGAGTCTTACTCCATCACCCTTGGTAGAGTGCCGTGGCATCACACAACTCACAGCAACCTCCAACTCCTGGGCTAAGACGATTCTCTTGCCTCAGCCTCCCGAGTAGCTGGGACTACAGGCACTTGCCATAACGCCCGGCTATTTTTTGTTGCAGTTTGGCCGGGGTCAGGTTTGAACCTGCCACCCTTGGTATATGGGGCTGGTGCCCTACTCACTGAGCCACAGGCATTGCCCAGAACAGCCTTATTTAAATAGCTCATCATAAGAAAAAAATATCATGCTCCAAAGGATCACAGATGTGCAGAATAAAGAGCCCAACGTCTATAAATCCCCACGAGGAGAGACGGGTCTGCTGGGATTTATTTTCTATAGTTTAGATTATGAAGAAGCAAGTTATTCTTCACTCTACTTTATGAATATAAAGTTATTGTTTGTAAAGCTGAGCTTCCCCTCTGGAACCACAGCACCCTGAGGCTGTGTGTACGTGATGCTGGAGAATCCGGTTGGTTGGACCTTTGGGGTCCCTTTAGTGCTGAGCAGCCTGTTGGGAACTCAGGAGCACCCAGGACAGGGGGACACAGACCTGACAAAACATCTCAGGCCTGCCTGGCTTGCTTGTGATTGAACAGACACAGCATTTGGATATCCAGTGAGTTCTCTGAGCCACTGGCTGAGGCCTCCTCCCTGCCCTTTGCTGGCTGAGAGCTCATGGCCAAGTGATGGCCATTGACAAGTCCCATGGTTGGGGTAGCTTCTGACCATTCTTCAGATCCTTAGAAAGAGCCAGACGCAATCTGGAGAACACACGGGTCCCTATTTCCCTGTTTCTCCTAATTTTTAGAGTCCCAAAGAAGCCAGTACACAGTTTTGAATAAGGAAGTGGCAGGGTCAGAGTAGGGCTTTAAAAATACGTTGTTTGTATCTCTGGCAGGTCCTAACAGCCCAGCAGAGAGGGCAGACCTTGGGCAGGGAGATGGGTTTGGATGCACCTGTGATCCAGCAAGTGGATAAGGAGCCAAATAAGGATGGTGGCAACAGAATAAAAAAGAGGGGATCATTTGAGACACTCTGGAGGCAGAATGTGTGGGAGGCAACAATGGCTCAGACAGAGAGAAGTCCGGTTTTAGCCCTGAGGGAATGTGGCTTTGGGAATGTGGCTGATAAAGCTGTTAAAAGAAACTGGGAAGTCAATTCTCACAAACCCCATGAGACAGACTTCAAAAATAGATCTGGTTTCAAATTCTAGTCCTATTACTACTAGCTGTGTGGGTGCCATTCAATATAAAGTCACCTCTTGGAGTCTGATTTTTTTTTTTGTTTGTTTTATTAGTTTGTAAAATCTAAGTTGATGATAACTATTTCATAGTCATTTATTGCAAAGAATAAATGAGAAAACCTCACAGAATGTTTACAACAGGCCAGCACTCAACAAATGCTAGTGACTGGTAGAGCGGGATTAGAGCAGTTGACGGAGGTTATACTGGGTTGTACAGGGACGGGCCTGCAGAGGGAGGGAGCAGCTCTGGTTGATCTGCTTGGGGAAGGCTCAGGCAGGAGTCAGAGGCTGTGCTGGTGTCTCAGTAGGGTCTTTCATGTTTTATTTTTTTGTTATTACAACACATTTATTCTATACTCATTCAAATTCTGTGACTTTAAAAGGGAAATGTAAGCGTACTTAAAAATGCATCGTAAGCTGTTTTCTTTCAGCAAAAGGAATTGACAGAGAAACAACTTTGTAAACAAATTTTGAGAATACCTTGTTGTTATTACAACACGCTTTTTTCTGCATTGGTGCCTATAAAGACGAATGCATGTCTCCGGCTATAAAATGCCAAATGTGAGAATGTTTTCTTAAAGCTCCATCATGAATTATTTTCCTTCAATGAATGGAAGTGTTTGGAAAAGAAACATCTTTGTAAGCAAACCTTGAGGCTATGTTATCAGAACACGTCTCCAATGAATGAGAAGGCCGTCTCTCCTACGCACGGAAATGAATCAATCTATAAAATGGCCTTTTATTTTTCAGAGTTAGATGCAAATGACGAGCATGAATATTGTTGATCATCTCTTTCTCACATAAAGTTGAAAATAATTTTCTTACCATTTTAATAGCATCTGGGATTTTTAAAAAGAGAATTAAGCCATAATGACATTTACTGTTGACTTAACACGAAAAGTTCAAGAATGTTATTAAGGGTCCAGGGTCTGCCAGTCTTCTCCTTCCTCGTTCTTGTTGGGTTTTTATTCTTGTTTCATGGTTGCAAGGTGGCCGTCATACCATGAGGCAGCGGTTCTCAACCTGTGGGTCATGACCCCTTTGTAACAATGAAAATACATCGTGGCATTAGGAAGGCTGGGAACCACTGGCATAAGGCAAAAATCTATGTTCAAGACAGAAGAGAAAGGAAGGATGGCACAGCAGTATTGAGTTCTCTGATATCTAGCCCAGATATCAGGAAAGCAACAAGTTTTCCAGAAGGCTCACTGGCCAGAATTAGGTCATGTGGTTATGCTAAACATTAAAAATGTCTGAGAAAGCACATATCTGTCAAAGAGGAACAGACTGCCTGTTAATGGAATTATGTCCTAGTGGGAGATATTTAAGCAGCTGAGGTTTGGGCATAAGATTTTGACGCTTAGAATTTGGGTTTATCCAGTGATGTGTCATTTAACTGTAGGTCAGTGAACATTTTCATGGATGAGTATGTAGTTTCTGTTTTCTAGAGGATAAGAAAACTGAAAGGCTATTCAAGAAGAGATGTTATTCCTGGGCTTACACGATGCTTTAATTTCCTTTTTTTTATTCTTTTCAAAATGTATTAATCAGACAGAGGACTTCTAGAACTAGATAATTAAAAAGTATTAGTGGAGTTTAAGATCAAACTTTGTTGTTGCTTTTTAAATTCATCCTTGAGATCAGCAGTAGACTCAGTTGCATAGGAAGCTGGAACAGGAAAGAGGACAAAAGGGCCTTCGGCACCTTGAGCAGGAAGGGCCTGTGCAATGGTGATTAGCAGCTGCCCCTCTGGTGCCCTCAGCCCGATGGCAAGGCCCAGGCTCCTTGGTGTAAAGAAAAACTTTCTTGATCCTTCATGATTCAGCTGAAGAAAGCTTAAGCATGCACAGAGATTCATAGTAGTTTAATAAGCAAATTCCAAGTTGTCTGATGTGATCTTCAATGACTTGAGATTCAATAAAACAAGTTATGAAACTTCAAATACCTCTACGATAAAAATGCCCCAAATAAGTGAAATTAATTATAAAATTGTTATTTTTTTGTAATAAAAAATCTACTGAAGATGCGTAGTATAATCTCAATGTAATAAAAAATCTGAAGATGGCATTCTATCTACATGGCCTGTCTCACAGACACTCCATGTCCACCACATATAAGACTGAGTTCATTGTCATCTGTTCATCTGCTCCCTCTTCCCTGTCTTATTTAAGGACATCAACATGCACCCAATTGCTCAAGCCAGAAATCTGGGCATCATTCTTTTTTTTTTTTCAGACAGAGTCTCACTTTGCCCAGGCTAGAGTGCGATGGTGTCAGCCTAGCTAGCTCATAGTAACCTCATACTCCTGGGCTCAAGCGATCCCTTCTGCCTCAGCCTCCTAAGTAGCTGGGACTATAGGTGCACACCAGCATGCCTGGCTAAATTTAGCCACTCAGCTTCCCCTGAAAAAGGAAGCCCGATTTCAGCTGATGGACAGAGTCAGTCATGTTTTAGGCCCCTACTGATAGACCCACACACAGACCTTTCCCACAGTGGCAGCTGGGACCTTCCCAGTATGACTGACTCCCTACTAGCAACCAAGCTGATGGCAAATCCACTACACCTGATATTCAAACCGGGTTGCTATACACTGTCAAGTTCTGCTCACCCTTCCAAGTGTTCGACTCAGTGCACAGCTTCCCCTGAAATCTGAAAACTGCAGAAAGACTCCCTCCTGTTCCCAGGCCTCTGGGAGGAGGAGGGCATCAGGTTTCTGCTGGCTCCCAGGCACTTGCCTACTGAGTCAGTCCTCCACCCTTCCAGA
>CAUYTI010080095.1:0-27852 GCA_963575145.1 Galago senegalensis
AAAAGAATTTTTTTTTTTTTTGCGGTTTTTGGACGGGGCTGGGTTTGAACCAGCCACCTCCAGCATATGGGGCCGGCGCCCTGCTCCTTTGAGCCACAGGTGCCGCCCAAGAACTTTTAATATGCTACAGTAAGACTATACATTTTGTGAATTCAGTTATGTATTACCAATGGTAATGATAACCCAAACTTTTCTCAAGCCATTAGATTAAAACAAATAGCAACTCAATTTTTTTCTCTTTGTTGACAGGGTGGAGTTCAACCTGCTTTTTCCTAGATGTGAAAGGAAGGGAAGGTCATTTCTGCCTTGTTGATAAAGGTAAGGTCATAGTAATTGTTAACGAGTTTGGGCTGTTTGGGAGGCATCATTATTGCTTCTTGACATTTTGACTTTGTGGTGTGCTGAAGTCAACAGAAAGATAATGTATTTAATACAATGAATGGAATGTACAATTGTTCCTTTAATTATCAGTAAAAACACACAAGATAAGGAAACCAGTATAAATCAACTTGACAAAGTGGATGTGGATTTGTGAAATAATGAGAAAGGAACTTGTGCCTTTCATTGGAAGTGTTGGCACACACACACCTAGTCTGTTCTTCAAACATTTACCCGCTGGGTAATAACCTTTTGCCAAGTATTGCTGATAGCATCCTGATAACATTTTTAGGTTAATACAAACTAAATTACAACGTTATGCTATTTGCTATTTTCAGGCAAATCCAATCCATTACACTTTTCATGCTGATAGTTCTACTTGGTTTCACTGTATTTAGAGGGCAAACGTGAGACAGGTGGTGTGGACTTCAGAGGCCCCACCTCTGAGGAGATTGCCATGTACTTTGGTGAATATTTGCTTGGAAATCCATGTCTAACCCTTTTGTCCCCATGTAGCCATTTTTCATAGTGTGCTACCGTGTTCAGGCCCTGTTATGAATGCTAACGTGTATGTAATTTATTCTTCACAAGTCTGTGAGAACGGCTCTGTCAGTATTCCCATTTCATAGATGTTAAAACTAAAGCATGAGAAGATTAAGAAACTTGCCCAAGATTATATTGATAGTAGTTATAAAGCTGGAATTAAATTGAAACCTCCCGATCTTTCTGCTGTGTTATATTGAGAACCCATAATGCTATTTGAACAATTACCCTGTAATTATTACATATCAACTCACCTTCCACTACAAACTCATGTTGTGGCCAAATCCTATTTTTATATAAAATTCTTTCACAAATATCTCTTACTTTTTGACTACAAAAGCATATATACATATGATATTATATATAAAATACATATAATTATATACATCATATATAAAATACATATAATTATTACATAATGATTTTTATAATATATACTAACATATAGTATAATTAATTTATATATAATAATACATAATAATTTTGTGAGAATGTCAGTGCAAAGAATCTCCTCCAATTTAGTGTCCACAGTACTGTCTGTGTTTTTGGAGATTTAGCTAGTAGTTAAAAAACTATTTAATGTTATCTTCACCTTTCATTACAACTTTAATGAAGTAATAATATTAAATAAGGCAAATGTAATTAGCACCTTTGATTAGTAATTGGTCCCATTTTCTAGTTTTCTTCTTAAAAATGGCCTAGAAATTGTTTCATTATTTCATATTTCCTAGAATACTGACTCAATATGACCACATCAATGGCAGATTCTCTGAGAAGAAATCACTGTACATTTCTTTGAAAATGAAATATTTAGTGACACGAATTAAAAAGTTGTTGCTGTGAAGAAGTGGACTTTGACAACGTGATTACAGAGCTAGGAAGTGCTGCAAAGAAAATGCTTTGAGTGGAGAATTTAGGAGACCAAGGAGGTCTGAAAACCTGTACACAAGGATGTTTTTGTTGTTATTTTTATTTTTTATTTTTGGAGACAGAGTCTTGCTCTGTTGCCCTCGCTAGACTGGTGCAGTCACATCACAGCTCTCTGTAACCTCAAACTCCTGGGTCTAAGTGATCCTTCTGCCTCAGCCTCCCAGGTAGCAGGGACTACACGCACCCTCCACCACGCTTGGCAGGCTCAGCTGAGTTTTTCTATTTTTAGTAGAGACGGGTCTCAGGTTGGTCTCTAACTCCACACCTCAGATGATCATCCTGCCTCAGCCTCCTAGAGTGTTAGGATTATAGGCGTGAGCCACTGTGCCCAGCCTAAGCTGTGTCATTTTTAAACTTGAGTTTTGCCACATTATATTTCTATTCAAGGACTTTTGACCATCAGATCAATAACTGTTTTGTTATTATATTTTACATCTTTTGTAATAAAAATGAGCAAATGTAGTAAGAACAAAGGTTGTGTTTTGAACTCTATCAAAAAGTTTGTTCTTTAAATCATTATGAATATGCTTAGTACAGATTTCAGAAAGTTGTTTTTGCATATTTATAAAATATTACTTGTATAAAAGTGACCATATTAAAAGTTGGTGGCACAATTTTAATTTTTTTTTTGCAGTGTTTTTTGGCTGGGGCTGGGTTTGAACCTGCCACCTCCTGCATATGGGTCCAGTGCCCTACCCTTTTGAGCCACAGGCACTGCCCCACAATTTTAATTTAAGAATGAAGAAATAATGTAATTTAAAAATAATATTATTACTCCTTTTGGAACTACAAATACAGTAGAATTTTTTCTCCTTGGGTTAAGTGTTTTGAGGTTAAATTTTCCATATGGTAAATTTCAAATACCACTGTGTTTCAAGTTCCACATTAATGTGGGTATCAGAAGCATGGAATTTTCTTTATGAGGAGAAATGGTTGGGGCATTAGCTAGAAATAATAGGTCTTGATTTGACTGTTATCTCTTTCCAAAGGTTAGCGTCTGTGGTCTGAGGGCATTAAGAACCTGCATTTTTAAATCATGCTCCCAAATGTCTGTAAGATCAGAGAGGGAGAGGGGCTGAAGGACAGGGGCCATTTACCAGGACTCGGGATAGGGTTGGAGAACCCATCAGGAATTGGCTTCAAGGTTGGGATTTCCTGCTAGTCACTGAACTAGAATAAATCAGAAAAGTAGGAAAAACCTCAGCTTGTGGATGAGGTCTTTAGGAATAAAATTTAGGATTAATTTAGAATGTAGGATTAATCTAGATCCTAACCTCTCCCTACCCCACATAGTATGTAAAGCTTCTAACACAGAGTGGGTTGGTGAAGTTGTGCCCCAACAGTGGAAGTGGCCTAGTCTGTAAATTAAATTTTTGGCTACATTCATGAGACCAAGGAAAGTAGAAACTGAGATGCATATGTATATATTTTTTCAGAGGTATCAGTTGTCAAATATATTGATTTTTATTTGCTATGTCATCTGGATATATAATATTTAATAGAAATATCAAAACAACTTTTTTGTTAGTGAATATAATCCATGCTTATTAGAGAATTTGTTACCAAAAAGTAAAAAAATTCTGCCACTTCACTGTTAGCATTCTCATGTTTCCTGTCAGTGTGTGTGTGTGTATTGAAGTTGGGATCATATTGTCTATATTGTTGAATGGTCTAAAAAAAAAAAAGCAACAATTTTAATGGCTCTACCAGTCATGTAGTATTGTTTCAGACTGTATCTCTTCTATACACAGGAGGGACTCAGTCAGGGGATGAGAGCATTCAGAAAGGCTCTAAACATATTGTGAAATTGCTTGTAGAAATCCTGCATGACTTATATTTATTTCAGACATATGGAGGGACTGACTTGTACTTTAACATCCTATATATTTCATTGATTTAATATGCTATTCTTCTATTCCTTCTGAGGCTTGTGAAAAAACAAAACTTCAATAAATTTAAAGATTGAGCTGGCTTTTTATTAACAATTCATGAATCAGGCAGTATCTTATCTGCGCATTCAGGAAAGGGACTCACATGAGCTGAACAGAGGAGGTTAGCTTTCTAGGCAAACCAGAAGCAGAAACAGGGAATAAAAAGTGGATTGGTCATTTCAGAGTTACTTTCTGTACAGAGTTAAAACAGAGGGGCCTTCCTTGTCATCTTGGCTCAGCATGCTGGGCCCCTTCTGATTGGTGCTGTGAATGTCTGTTTTTATTTTTTGTGTTCTTTTTTTTTTTTTTTTTTTTTATGCTGGCCTGTTTCAAAGTTCAGTTTGATTTTGTGGCACCTAGCATGGCTGACCCCCATTCTGATTTTTGTCTGGTCGGTTGGACCCAGTTGCCAAGTCTAAAACAATGGCCTCCCACACATTTCATTTAACAGGTTCTACTTTTTAAACTTCTGATATACTTATTAGACATTTGTATTTCGACTTCTGTGAGTTTCTAGTTCAGGTGTTGGCCAATGTATTTATTGCAGCCTTCGCTTCTTGCTAATTAGCATGAGCTCCTTATGTAACTAAGATGATCAACTTTTTGACATCTTTATATCAAATAGTTTGTAGTTTACTTTCTATTTTAATGAATTTATTGAAGTCTAGAGTTTTCACATGGTAGATTCAGGTCTAAAGCAGTTTTCCTTATAATTTTCTCTAGTTCCCACATTTAGAAAGCCAGAAATGAAGTTGGGTGATAATTATAGGATGAGCATGTACTATGTTTCTGGGCCTGTTCTGTCATTCACTTTTCATAAAATTTTAGCTAGTAGTTGCTGCTAGTAGCTTGTTTTACAGATAAGGAAAGTAAGGCATAGAGAGATTCAGTAACCTGTCTAAAAACCCAGTAAGGAAATCATAGAGCCGGCACTTGAACTGGTCATGTGGCTACCAGTCCTGTGGTAGAGTTCCTGGTGGAACAAGACAGGAGTACTCTAAAATGATTAAGGTATTAGGAAAAGCATTATGGAAAACATTTGAATTTATTTAATATTTAAATTTGATTCCTTTTTTTCTAGTAATCAGTTATTTTTTTTCCTGTTGATTGTTCCAGAAGATCTTAAATTTTTCTTCCTCATTCCCCGCAAAATTTTTTTTTCTTTCTTCCACTATTACAGACTTAGACCACCATCTTTGGAAAATATTTTGTCTAACCATATCTCAGTATACAGTAGAAGCTCTGTAAGTTGACTACCTGAGGGACTATAACAAACTGGTCTACATACAGAGGTGGTCAACATAAGGAACTAGGCCTGCTGATATGTCCAGGTGGTGCATGTCTGGTCTGTGAAAATTAGGTCAACTTAAGGAGGTGGTCAGTGTAGGGAGGTGGTCAACAGTGGAGGGTCCACTCTATATTTCAGTGTCTTTATTATGTCAGTGTGCATATGGACAAGTCTACACGACATTGGAAAATTAGTTTTTAGTACAAAATTTGATACTTGTTAAAAAACTTTATATGTTGAAAATGTTGTAGTTATACCAACCATATGGATTATTAAGATTTCCTAGATTAAATTTGAACTCAATTATAGACTTGTTATTTGTGGTTTTTCATCCAGTGTCTTTGAGAAGTGATCATCAAGTAAGAAACTAATTCTTTATGGAATGTCCTATACTATTATATACAAAGGAGAAATAATGACAAAAATACTTATAATTTTATTAGTATTTTTGGACTTTTTAAAACATGTAAAATGCTGTTAAAATATATGTATGTTTCTCACTTACTAAAAAGTAGAATTTTTCTGGCAGGAAAGACCCCTCATTAAAGTAGCTGAACATTGTATATCTTTGGTTCTCGTTTAAGAACTGGCAGAATTTCAGAGTCCTGTGCCTCTAAATCATGGTTGTCTCTATAAATTCAAAAAAGAAGAACTAATTTTCCCTGAAAACAAGATATTAAAATGATATTTTAATAAACTTTTAAAGATGGAAAAATCTCCTTTTTTTTTACTTTCAAAATCTCCTGCTCAGAAAAATGCAGCACAAGAATTTGGCACTGAGGGGAGCTGGGTTTAAGTTTCTAGGCTCAGGCAAGTATCTCTGGGTCTTCTTGTCTTCAGCAATATAATACGGCTATTGATTTTGCTTTAGCTGGTGGCTAAAGTCCTCTCCAGCTCTAAAAATAATCTTTGTAAAACAGACTGGGATTTTCTGGAGTAGTTTATATATAAGTTCAAAGAAAGGCTCTTACGGGTAGGATCGAGTCTCAACCCTAGCTTGTTATGCACCTGAGTAAATTTGTGAGGTTTGGGGAAAATAATGATTTTCTTCTCTAAAAGATTGAGATTCTGAGTTTTAGACTCTGCAATGTATTTTTCAAAAGCTGAATAGTGAATCTACTTGATAGCTTTGGAACTTCTGGTATGAAGAACATTCCCCTGTCACTTCCCCTTACACATACAAATACACATGCTTATTTCTTTGTTGTTAATACTTTTCCTCTGTTCCCTCCATTGAAGGACTGGAGAAGGTGAAATCATTCTATGCATTGTTTGGCTTTAAAAAACTTTTGTCCTTCCTACAGAGGAAGATTTTCTTGCTAGCATACAGGGAGAAACTGTGATGGTTTCTCTGTGGTAGATGATAGAATTTTGGGTCTTTTATTCCAGGATGCAAGAACTATTCCTTTTACCGAGTGTATTTTATAGTCTCATATGGGAACCCATATAGCTTTGCTTTATCTTAGAAACAAGAAACATTATTCCCTATTTTAAAAATACATGTAGGTTTCATATAGGGTTCTTTAGAACTCCTGTAGGACCGTGGGGCAGAAATAAAATAAATTGGCTTTTGTAAATAGCATTTATCAGATACCATGATTACCAATGTAGGAATTCATTATTTCAGCGTTGTCATTGCTCTGATTTGGTTGGCAGTACAAACTGAATGGATAGCTCAACCTCAGAGTTCATGATAGGGAGGATGTGTGTGTGTGTATTTTCCTTCCCTGAGTTCCCTTGTATTTTTGGGCTGCACCCATTTCTCAGTGCAGAGTTTATTGTACTCAACTGCTCTTTCTGGCAGCATCCCTTAGAAGCACTGATGATAGACCTGGAAAAGTAGTTGAGCTCGTGACTCTCCTTCCACTGATGAGAGAACTGTTATCTGCTGGATTCTGGTTTAGAGCTTTTTCTTTAATAAAGGTGATGTGTGTGTGAGGTTGATATTGGGGAGAGAATGTCTGTGAACTCAGAAACTATTAATATACACCTAATTTGTATTTCTGAATATTTACTGGTTCATAACTTTGTCAAAGTCTGAAAAGAATCTGTGTTCAAACAAGACAAAACAGTGTCTTCACATTCTGTCCCATTAACTTTCCAGATATTCTTATCTTGTTTCTATCTCTGCTACTACTCAGATATTACTGTGCTAGCTCACTCCCCAAAGATGTCTTATTCATTATTAATACATATGCCTATTTCTTTGTTATTTGTACCTTTCCTTTGTTTTCACAAAGTATTTGAGATTTTTCATGTAAACTTCAAGCACCCTATCAATAACTTTGTTTTTTGTCCAAAGAGAATATATTTGATAATATGTGTAAAGGGACATACTATCTAATGCATATTTATATTATAGTAATTGTTATTATGTAGTATTATGTTACATTGTAAATATACTTAGTGTTTCTTAGTATACTCAGTGATATGTGTTTCTTAGTACATATAATAACATTTTAAAATATAATACATTTACATGCAATACATTATTTAATATATTCCTTAATACATTTCATATGCATTTTTTCTAATATACTTACTCAAACATGGTTTCTACATGCCAGATTCTTTGAGGCCTGGTTAATATATGTAAAATATTGAAAAAAAATTTCTTTTGAGACAAGGCCTTACTCTGTCACCTTGGCTAGAGTGCAGTGACATCATCATACCTCACTGCAACCTCAAACTCCAGGGCTCAAGCAATCCTCCTGCCTTAGCTTCCTGAGGAACTGGGACTTTAGGCATGCATCACGACACCCAGCTAATTTTCTGTTTTTTTGTAGGGATGGGGTCTGACTCATCCTTAGGTTAGTCTCAAAATCCTGGCCTGATCCTCCAGCTTTGGTGTTCCAAAGGGCCAGGATTACAGGTATAAGCCACCGTGCCCAGCTGCATATTTTAAGGTACAGAATATAGGATGCCTATTTAGCTTGCATTTTTCATTTTTTACTTATAAATTATTTTTACTTTATTATCATGATTGTGCCAAGTTTTAATTTGTGACTCTTCTTCTGGTCCACAGGGTGGATAGGAATAGGATGGGCAGGGGTGGAATGACAGGGGTTAGTAGGAACTATGATAAGTAGAGGGTAATTACTCTGCCTGCGGTGTTTACATTCACACTATAGGGAAAACCCTGACAGTTCAGCAAACGTGGGTAAGGCAGGTGTATGTGACTCCTGTTTACTCCCTTTGGAGGACTAAAGATTTTTCCATAGACTAGAGACATTTGCAATTTAACTATTGTCAAACTAAGGATGAAGAAAATGACTTTTCAGTCATTCTTTGAAGAACATGTGATTTTAAAAACATTTTTGTCTCTGTTCTTTATGAAAATGAGTTTCATGAGTAGATTGACTGTAGAATTCCCAGAACCCTCTTAGAGTATTTGGCACACAGTAAATGTATAGAAGACACATCTAACAGTATAGTCAGTTCCACTCCCTAAATAACCCTCAAATTTGTTTACTTTTATGTATTTCCTCTGTCAATACTAACCTAGGGCACTATCCTATTTTGCCTAATCTACTGCTATGATTTTTAATCTCTTGAAATATTGCTTTTCTGAGTCAAAAGTCTGCTGTGTTTTATTCTGATGTCTACCTTGAAACCTGAGTTGTATTCTAAGGATTCAAAACTAATGATGTAACTTCCTCAGTTAAATGCCTTTAATACATTTCAAGTGCTCTTGGGATAAAGTCTTAACTAGCTGTCTACTATTCTATTTCATGTAAAAACTGACCTTAAATCAGTTTAATAGAGGATAAACTGAAATTGGATAAGAGTTATGACCACCCCAGGCAGTTTCAGAAATTTTTCATAACTTCATTTACGTGTTATGTAGAGTTTTCAGATGTGACCAAGATGACATCTTGTGCGATGTCAACTGCAAATGTAACTTTTATGCATAGGTATTATGGCTGATTGATTGCATAAAGTGCCCTCAGACTTCCCTTCTCCTTGTATCTACCTCTTCCTTTTGACAAGTGGAGTCCTTTTCTCCAGCTCTTGAATATGGGCTGGTTTTGTGATTTGCTTTGGCCAATAAAATGTGGCAGAAGTAAAGGTGTATCACTTCCCACCCTG
This sequence comes from Galago senegalensis, assembly GCA_963575145.1. Lineage (NCBI taxonomy): Eukaryota > Metazoa > Chordata > Mammalia > Primates > Galagidae > Galago > Galago senegalensis. Next base: position 9,160 of record CAUYTI010080095.1, read on the forward strand.
GGCCATCAGTGCCCTTGAGTGTTTCTGTTCTTTTTGGGAACTCTGTCACTGCCATGAGCTCAAGGACAGGCTCACTTGGTGGAAGGTGAGCAGCCAAGTAGAGAAGAGCCAAGTTCTTCTGATTGAGCCTGGTTTTACCAGACCAGCCAGCATAAGAGAGTGCAGCCAAGATCAGCAGAGCCTCCTACCTAACCTGCACCTGACCACACAAGCTTGAGTGAATCCATTTAAGACCTGAATAACTTCCCTGCTGACCAAGAGACATGTGAACAATTAATGTTGGAGCCTCTGAATTTTAGGGTGGTTTATTTTTAATAGCTATAATAGATACAAAGATGTTAGTTACAATAGCTAATTACAGTAGCTTAGTTACAATAACTTATTACAATAGCTAATTACAATAGCTAGTTATAATAGCTTATTATAATAGCTAATAGATACAAAGATCTTAGTGTATTTCCCATCTAATCACTGAGAAGACAACTTAGTAAAATGAGAAAATTGAAAATGTTGCTTCTTTATTTAGAACATTCATCATGATTGGTGTTTAGAAGGATTTGACAAATATATCTGCCTATTTCTAAGAATTTGCAGAGATTGATGGAGTTGGAATATTTTCCTATTCTGATTTATTTTAAAAACTGTAATGAGGGTGGGCATGGTGCCTCATGCCTGTAATCCTAGCACTCTCGGAGGTTGAGGCAGATGGAACGCCTGAGCTCACGGGTTTCAGACCAGCCTGAAGAAATATGAGACCCTGTCACTAAAAATAGCTGGGCATTGTAGCAGTTGCCTATAGTCCCAGCTACTCAGGAGGTTGAGGCAAGAGAATAGCTTGAGACTAGGAGTTTGCGGCTGCTGTGAGCTGTGATGCCATGACACTCTACCAGGGGCAACAATATGTTAACCAGTTTGATGAAAATATTTCAAATTATGTATAAAACCAGCACATTGTACCACATGATTGCATTAATTTACATAGCTATAATTTAATGAAAAAAAAAACCCATCCATCAATGCATAAAAAAAATAAAAACTATAATAGGTAAACACAAAATTACCTCAATTTTTAAATTAAAGGTAGTAGCTTTAGTAATCTTATAACTAATATTATAAGAAAAACATAATTCTTCAGATTTCAAGGAAGAAAAGACATTTTGCAAATGCCTAACTGCCTTGTGGTTTTTGAAGGAAATGTTAAATTTATATAGAAAAAGAATATAATTTCCATTTCTGACATTATGGTAGAATAAATATTTTGAAAAAATCTCCAGGATTTAAAAGTATATATAATATAAAGAGCTCAATCTAATAATAAATGCAATTTTTAAATGTATTGCTGAGCTAGGATGTACTAAGGTAGATCTTCAAAGGCCAAAAATAAGAAAACATGAATCATGAAAAATAAGAGAATTCTGGATCTGACATAATGCTCGTGAAACAGCCATGGAAATGTGGGATTTATAGTAAAAGGATATACTTGGAATAAAGTTGTCCCTATAGAAGGAAGCTTAGTAGAAAAAATTAAGAACCCAAAAGATGATAGAAATAAATTAAATTATATTTATAATCACAGAAATTGTAAATGTACTGTATTTCCTAGTTCACAGGCAAAGATTGTCACACTGAATAACAAAAAAGAAAAAAATTCAGCTATATGTTATATAGCTATATGCTGGCACTTTTTTTTGGGGGGGGGTAGAGTGCCATGGTATCATTGCTCCCAGCATCCTTAAACTTTGGGTTCAAGCAATTCTCTTGCATCAGCCTCCCAAGCGGCTAGGACTATAGGTGCCCATCACAACACCCAGCTGGTTTTTCTTTTTAGTAGAGTCAGGGTTTCATGTTTCTCAGGCTGGTCTGGAATTCCTGAGTTCAGTCTGTCCACTTGCCTCAGCCTCCCACAGTGCTAAGATTACAAGTGTGAGCCACCATGTCTGGCTTTATGCTGGCCCTTACAAAGTGCCATGCCTAAAATGTAAGTTTAAAAATGAAAAGTGAAAAAAATATATCAATGAAATAAAATTAAGCTTGAATAGACATAATAGAAAATAACACTTAAAGATGAAAAAGACCACCATGTTTTGGTGAGAAGATTAAAATATTCTGAAAGAAACAGTTCCTATCTTGTGGGTATCTAACGTCAAGAGGAGTAAGTTAAAGATACAAATGTACAGTTGGGTAGAAGAAATAAATTCAAATTTATTTCTATGCAATAGAATTACATATATTCTATGCAAATAAATTATTCTATTTGAGTAATTTATTATTCAAATTAATAACAATGTGATGACTACATTACAAAAATGTATTGTAATACTCTGACTTTACCAACCCATATGTTTATGCAAATTTTAAAAACTAAAATTTAAAAAAATTATAAAGCTAAGATTAACTGAATTACGAGGAGAAGTTAACACATGAACCTTTTCAGACCAGAGCAGGTCCCACGTCAGTTAGCATACTGGGAGCTGAGCAGTACAGGTAGTGTGTTTGATACAGTGGCTTTATGCTGTACACATTACATTACAAAATTGTTGAATACACTCTTTCAAAGTCACAGAATGTCACAAAATGTTATAAGTCAAGTTACAAAATGACTACATATCTTCCAATAGCTAAAGATGGTAAAGAACAGTAATACGTTAACCTCCAAAAATCTCTTCAAATGACTTGAAATAAATTTACTACTAATGATTTCTACACAGAAATATACCATCAATATCACTCAAAGATGGAGAATGCCAGGACTGAAAAATAACTGCAATCTTATACCCTCTTTCCTCTCCCGTGTCACGCTGAGTGTTGCCATTTATACGCATGAGAGGGAGAAAAGAGAGACACTGGCCAAGGAGCTTGAGGATGAGTTGGAAAGACCACCACAAATAGCAAATACAGCAGAACCTCCTTAGGTGACCACCTCCCAGCGTTCACCACCTCCTTAAGTTGGCCTAATGTTTATAGACTGGGCATGCACCAGATGTGCGTATCAGTACAGTAGGCCTACTTCTTGTGTTGACCAATTCTATATGTTGATCAGGTTGTTATATTCCCTTCCGTGATCAACTTTCAGAAGTTCAGCTGTCAGAATATGCAAAATCTGAAAACTGGGAAAAGGGAACTTAGCAGATGAATAAAGGCTATGGGAAAAAGATATCACAGTATGAACTATTAAAAAGGCCAGAGCAACAATTTATGGGACATTCTTCAGACGTATAGCTTTTCAGGGAAACAAAAAAGGTAAAAAGGAAGGAAGAATAAGTTTTGGAATTGATGGTATTAATAAAAGGGAAAAGAAAGAAAGGAGTAAATTGAGGGTTCTGTAAAACAAAAGAGAATTACAAAATTGGAAGACTCACAACCTTTCTCTCTCTGCCACCAAAGCAAGTAATGTATCAACAAAAGAAATGAACTGATGTACCTGAACTTCACTGGACTGAGAGCAAAAAGTGCCTTTAAAAGGAATTCTGTAAAATACCCCTGAGTCACAAAATAAACAAAATGAAAACAAAATTCATACAAACATGTTGAAGAAAATCATGTAATGAATTTTCATACAAATCAACTGACGAAAGTACCACCATCACCCTGAAAAACAACCAAAACCAGAAGAAAGTGGTGTCTGTCAACAGAATTAAGTGTATGTAAACAAGCATTTAAGTATGAGGAAACTACCTTTAATCAGAAATCTAAAAACTACGAGCAGAACTGGATAAGGAAAGTATAATGAACTTGGAGATAAGTGGAAGAAAAGAAAAAAATTTCTCAAAAATGAACATTTTCATAATGAAAATCCTAAGGCACCCAAGGGAGAATAGACTCAAATAAAAATTAATAAGAGACATAAAATAAAGATGGGAAAACTACCGAGAAACTACAGATAACACAAGCGACCAAGTGGGTCATAAAGACAAGAAGACAGACAATGAAGGAATAATATTTGGATTATTTGACTCTCTAAAGAAGGAAAACAGTAATTCACAGAACTAATATTTGAATCTATAATCCAAGAAAAGGATTTTGGAAATAGAACCCCCCACCCCCCCAAAAAAACCAACTCTGCACATTGAAATAACTTACATGGGAAAAATTTCATCCAAGCTTCAACTAAGACGCTTAGCCTATTTCCAGAGTGATGATAAAATCTTCAAAGCTAAAAGGCAAAAAGGACAAGTTCCCTATAAAGGCAAAATAATTAGACTTTCAGAACTAATGTTCAAGGCAAGGCGACAGTAGAACATTTTTATTATAGTTGTTATTATTCTCACTGAGAGAAAAGTGTGAACCAAAAATTTTATAACCAAACTAGCTTTCAGTAGTTTTCATTATATAAGAGCTGAGGCAATGATAATAATACCAACCACTTTCCATGAGCTAGGTACTGTTCTAAGCACCTTGTAAACATTATTAAATTTTTTCATGATAATTATATGAGGTAGTTGCTATTAGTAATCAGAAACTAAAACACAGAGAGATAAATAATAATTTGGTCCTAAGGTGGTAAGTGATGAAGCTGGGGTTGAGAGCAGAGGAAGATTGGATGTAAATTTTTGCTTGCTAGTAAAAGTAACTCAGTGACCTAAATTTTCTAGGCTAGTCTGAATTTGAAATATTTTGTTAGAAGTCTGTTTACATGGGATGGATTTTACTGTTGAAAAGCTATTATGTATCTCTAATAAATCATGATATATCCTTATAATATACGTACAACCAAGGAAACTATACCTTTACGAAGGAAATCATTGTCTCTTAGACTGAAAATGGGGATATTTTACTGATTAAGTCATTGTTTATATAGGTGACCTAAATAAAATATAGGTTTTCTTATTTTAAATGTATATTGGAGCCTCAAAGAACCAGAAAGAAATTTATAATAAAGGCCTTTTAGTGTTTCAGTACCAGGAGTCTCCTCTGGGGGACCCAGAGAGAGTTCCTTCTAATGAATTTTTATTATAAATAGTACAAAGACCATGTTTCAAATGTCTTATCCAAAGGGAACTTAATGGAATTTTAATTGTGATACTTTATTTTTTGTGTTCTTATATTTTCATTATAACTTACATGTGATGAAAATGTTTCTTTCTCATTAATAATATCCTAAGATAAAATACAACAGAAGCTCCGTAATTTAACCACACCAGGGACTGTAACCAAGTGAACAACATAGGAGGTGGTCAACAGAAGGAACTAGGCCTACTGTACTGATAGGTACACATGGTGCATATCTGGTCTATGAAAATTCAGTCAACGTAAGGAGGTAGGTGGTCAATATAGGGAGGAGCTCAACTGTGGAGGTTCTACTGTATCTAGAATTAGAAAATATTTTGCATATGGTAGGCACTTTCTGAGGCAAAGATTTCTAAACCCTCTGACAACTCTGCATTACCTCTGTCCCCAGATAAAATGGAGGCTCTAATTAGCAAAATGAAAACAAGATTGAAATGGAGGTTTTTGCAGCCTCCAAACTCATGCATATTCCCTCTGCAGTCCCGATTCTTTCACAAAAAGTCGTCATTGAAAGCAGGAGACAGGTTTTCTCCTTTGTTCTGATAGGAGCAGAGGAAGAGCTTGTTAGCGCCCCCTCCCTCTTTTCCCTGTCCCTGCTGTCCTGCAGGGGGACCTTCCCATACAGAGTAACCGTAATGCACCACAGCCCTCAGGTTCCAGAATGGGAAACCTGAGACGCAGCTGCAGTTTCCCTGTGAGGAACAGATGGTTAGTGTTTAAATGAGGGTAAACTCTGGATCTCATCTATGAAGTGACTTTAGTTTTTTGTGGGGTGGGTGGTTTGGAGGGTTAGGTCAAGGGAACAAGCTAGTAACAAGATTTAGGAGGAGGAAGAAGAAGTAAATAAACCAAATTTGTCTGTAACTCTTTTCACCCTTACATACTCTTTAATCACAGTCACATGGCAGGCTGTATTTTTCTGCTCCCTCCTCCCCGCCATGTGGGGGGGGGTAGGAAGGGAAGGCATGGCAGACTGTTGAAATTTGTAGTGTGTTGGCATCTAACAAGTGCGTTTTGCTGTGGGGTAAGTCCTGTGGCTTGTTTTCTGCCTTCGTGAATAGAGCTTTTCCAAGTTTGCCAAGCCTACAGTTAATGCGGTCAAGGGATTTATTATGAAATGTACTAAATCTTGGCATGGAGCTAATTGCATATAACAAGAAGCGTGCTAGAGGCTTGGACCTGAGAAGTGACACATGCAGAAAGCATTCTCTTCCTGATGCTGCTGAAAGAGGTTTTGTGTAAGGGAATGTCTGCATGTCTGCACTTATTGCTAATGAGGTAACACCCCCCCAAAGCTTATTTCTGAATTACTTGTTAAAATAAATGTAGAATTCTCTCTCTGCACTTTTTGGAACAATTGGTAATTGAAGAATGAATATTTATTTACTAACTCTACTTCTAAATCTCTTACTATATCATAATGAAATACATTTATTGCAGTTCAAAATATGGCCACAATTATGACTTAGAATAATTCTTACATAAAAGTTTTAAAAGACCATGAGAGAAGCTGTGTTCGTCATCTTGGGCTGCCATAACAAAATACTGTAGAGCGAATGACTTAAACCACAGACATGTATTTTTTTCACAGTTCTAGAAGCTGAAAGTTCAAAGTCAGGGTGCTGACATGGTTGAGTTCTGGTGAGGCCTCTCTTCCCGGCTTGCAGACTTCCACCTCGTGCTGTGTCCTCACCTGGTGGACAGCTACAGAACAGGCTCTCTGGTGTGTCTGCCTTTAAGGGCACTAATCCCCCATCCTCAGGGCTCCATTCCCAGGACCACATCTAAACCTAATTCCCTCCCAAACTCTGGGGGATTCAACATAGAAATTTGGTTTAGGACACAGTTCAGTCCATAGCAAAAGCATTTAAAGGAGAAGACAAATATTGCATTTTTTAAAGTGCAGTGAGTGCCCCTAAAACTTTATTTATTTATTTTAAAATTCAGTTTAAAAATAGTAATTGAAGAACTGTTTTTACCCTTTTCTATTGTTTGGGGCAATTTTGTTGTCTAAGTTTTCTAAAAGCATTATTGGGATATTCATCCTTGCGTTCCTCACAGCACCCTAATGTGTGTATTGTATCTAATAGGCACTTAATATTTGCTGGTTACATTAAACACTCAATAACTTGTTTGGTAATGTAAGCACTTAGAGCACTTTCCCACTATGTGTACCACTTACAATTTATTCTGACATGTGTACAAATAAAACATTAAAGCTTGTTTCGCATCCTCTTTTGAATATTATGAAAACATTTTCTGCAGATAAATACTCTTAGGTTCTGACCGTTTGTTAACAAGGTACATTTAGGAAGTAAGTTTAAAGCTTCATTCATATCATCCCAGTTCAGTAATATTTTTGTGCTCATAAAGCTAAGATATTTAAAAAGTAAGTGAGAATTAGTGTAATGACTTTGATTATATGATTAACACTGATCTTTTTAGTACAAGTGGTTTCTGAAGTGGTGGTAATCCTGAGCTTAAAACAATAGTGGCTACAAATTTTACTTCTGTCACATCAAAAAGGAAATGTTGGAATGAAACTATGTAGCATTTGAAAAAAAGAAAAGTAACATTCACAAGTGTTGATAGAATAGCAAAAAAGTCATTTATATGATCCCTGTTCACTGCAGATTCGTTGATATCTAAGACTTACTAGATCAATTAGAATCTAGTAGAATGCAAATTGGCATTGGCCATGATCCTGACAGCCTGATGGTTTACAAAGAAAGAATGTTTTACCTGTTTGTTCCTTCATTGCTTACTTACTGAGACGCTCCTTTGAAGCACCATATCGTGGCTTCTAACAAAGAAATAAACAAACCTAGGAAGGCTTTTACCCTCAAGTACTTAATTTTTGATACACTCTAATACTGTGTTGAGTCTCTCCTAAATATAAAGCACTGCCCTGCCTCCTGAGACTGAATCTACATACAAACATTAAGAATGGTCCTTTTCAAAAAGCTTATGTCTCATTTAGGGAAATTCACATAAACATGTAATTGCTCATAGTTATTGATTTTAATAACTTGAGGTTTGGTGCTGGGTCTAGATAGACATTAACCTCCAAGAAGAACATACGGCTTTTTAAACAATTCCTTGAGTCTGGTGTGCCTTAGCCTAGTAGGTTGAGTTGTTGCTATGTAGAGGATGACTGGTCTGGGATCCAAGAGCTGTGTCATCACCTGAGAGCTTACTGGAAATGCAGGAGCTCATTCTCACCCCAGACCTACTTGAATGTGAGGCTGCGTTTTAATAAGATCACCACATGATTCATGTAGGTGTTAACATTTAGGATACTTAATACAAGGTTTGACTTGTATTCATAATCATGTGAGATGAGATTTTATTATAGTTGAGCTGTTTTATTTCCACATGTGTACCTTTAACAAGGACTTGCCGAACCCAAGCATTTATTAAACATGCACCAGGTATTGTAATGGGAGCTGAGGACAAAAGGAAGGATAATCTTGTAGTCTACCTGTAGTTGTAATTAATTCTCTAAACTCCCCCACCCCCCAAAGAAGTAATTCTGTTGGTATGGAGAGTAAGAAAATTTTAAAGAGACATGATACTTGAATCGGACCTTAAAAAAACATTTGTTTAGGGGTAGTGGGAGAAAGAGCTTTGAGTCTTTCCTGCTTTCTAATTATCTGTCAACTTGAGTAGGTGACTTACTAAAGATAGGTTGTTGGAAGTCTCTTGAAACATTGTATATTTTGGTGCCCTTTGTCAATGAGGTATGTTTCTTAAGGAAATGTGGGTTAATAACTTTCAGACCTCAGTATATTTTAAACTATGAGCCTCAGTTTCTTCATCTGTAAAATGGAAATTTCCATCCTGCAAGGTTGTAATGGAGATTACAGGAGCCAATAATGTAGCACTATGGAGTCTAATACATTTTAAGTGTCATAAATGATTAGAAGAACTATTTCATTTTTTTTCGTGGTAAAATGTTATTAATTTGTATTAGCAGAAAGGAAACTATAACAATGTGACACGTGCTTTAAATCCTCCTTTAAAATATAAATGATTTTAAAACATGAAGGTATTAAAAATGAGAAATAATGAGTCATAATGTCTGAAATAATGTTTTTACCTTCTGGAGGAGGAAACTTGTGAACTCAACCTTCGCTTTTGGCTTTAGACTTTGCCCTTGGTGCTCACAGTCTGTCCTGGGACAGGTCCTCTCTGTCTGCAGTAATGGACCAGTTCAGTCTTTCTTAATGAAGCTTTTTCAATGACTTTTACATGTTTGAATCGGGGATTCGTGTGAAGTGGACTCTTTATCATATCGTGTGTGGGCTTCCTAAGAAGAAATACTGGCGTATATTCTTAGAGAAAATATGACTTTCCTTGCTGTTCTTTTTTATTTCGCAAATTGGGAGGCACATTTCAGTGCCATGCTAATAAGGAACAGCTGAATGTTTCTCATCTAAACAGAGACTGAAATTGGCTTTCTCTCACCAGTGAGAATGTTCTTTTCTCAGCCCCCCCCCCCCCCAGCAACTGGGTTCACTCCTTCTATAGCTGGAGTCTTACATGACTTCAGGCGAAATTTCTTGGTGCCGTTCCACTCCTGTAAAATGGTGTTCTGGAACCCCCAGTAGAAGGCAAAATGTAAATGGAAGGTATTACTCTGGAAAAAAGGCAGGGATGGTGGAGAGAACCTACTGCTGTGTGGCAGAGTTTGAAATGGGTAAAAACATGGAGTGGGCCGTGGTTCAGAATTTGAGTCCCACAGTGAAATGTGCTACTCTAGGTAAACAGTTCACTCGTGTTTTCTTTGGCAGTTCTTGAGAACCTTGTCATGTTAATGTAGTTATTGAAATTGAATTTGGAAATTGTAATGTTGCTCTCATATTTCACTTAAAAACACTGCTGCTAACTCCCACCTTGAAAGGGATCGTATATGTGTATCTCATAAGCAGGGCCCTGCTAATATTTTAGTAACCCCCTAAGAAGGATAGTGAAATGAAATACTGTAAAAGTGCAACCGATCTGCATTTTCTTTTCCCAATTTGTTTCCAATGAGATGCAGAATGTAAAAATAACCCACTACCCAGTTTCTCTTTATAAATAGACTAATGGTACTCACTGTGTATGGAAGATCACCCTGGGTCTCTGCGACCTTGGCAACGGTTCAAGGGTTACATTTTCACATAGAACAACTGTTCCTGAACAGTTTGTCCAATGTATTGGCACAGACCAGCTTTTCTTAAACAGTGAGCATTTATACCTCCTTTCCCCACCTATTTCCCCTCAACAAACATAGCCATTTATAAGATGAGGGAAGGAGGAAGAGGGGAAGATAGAGAAAAGGAGGGAAGGGTTTTCAAAAGACAGGAGAAAGAGAGCGAGCCCTAAATGACCATTTCCAAAGAAGTTTCCATCTAGTTTTAGGACAATGTTGTGATACCTGGTCTTGATCCACATTTTTTCCTTATTTTAAAGAATCGACTCTTTAAGGATTTCCTTTTGAGAATACTCTGTTTCGTTCATTGCCCCCAATAGAACAATTTAAAAGATATTTGTGAAACTAGATGATGTATTTTCCTTGACCTAGCTTTTGATCTTTTTTTTTTTAAAAATAGGGAGTTGTTGATTTGACTTTTGGTTAATTTTGTATTATTTAAGGAAAGTAAACTTGTCATATTTCTTAAAGCTTGGCCATCTTGGGCATTGAATACTGAGGGATGTGGCTCTCTGTGCAAACTATTTTTTGTTTGTTCACATGTTAGTGTGCTTCTGAAAATGGTTGTATGAATAAAGGACGTTTCTTTGATCATTTTTGGATTTAAAACATTTTTTAAATTCATGCTGAAACTACTAATTTCCTTCTCTGGGCTCTGGGAGTATTAATTAAGCACAAAAGTTATTCCACAAGTTCCATGCTACAGAAGAATTATTGTGGAAAAGAAAATAGTTTAACGTCTCTCAAGTTCTTTAATTTACCTTCACCTTGGAGGGATGTGGTAAGTGTCATGTTCAACTTTTAATGTAAATATGTATCAGAGAGTTCTTTTTTTTGCTTGGTTTTACAGTTGTATAGCTAGTCCAAAGTTGAAAATGTGTTTGTTCTTAAAAGAAAAATGTCCCTCTTTCCTTAGATTAATGGTGCTTGAAGACATGTTTATTCAAAGATGGCAGCAAAGAGGTGAATAGGCTGAATGCTCTACTTTACAGATCATTGTGTCATACACAACAGATGCAAGTGGCTGGACTGTTTATGTAGCTGTCTTCAATTTTTCTTTGATTTATAATCTACGAAAAAATTGAAAGCCTTTGTCTCTATTTTCTTTTAACAAAAATACGGAGATTGTAGACATACATTTTAACTCAGAAAGTTTAATTCATGAGGAAGGCTTACCCTGGTGCACACCAGCTCTCTTGTTAACTTATCTATTCTTGTAGAGTTGTTCCATCAGGCAGTGGGATCAAAGAGAATTATTTTGATTTTTGTCCTTTAGAGGCAATTCATTAATTACATTTGAAGTGAAGACGCTTCAAAGTAATCTCTAGGGAATATTTTGGTATGTGACAGTTGGCTTTTTGGAAGGATGTAAAAAACATGCCATTTAGAAGAGCACATAATTACTAGATAAAACAATTGGAATTTTTTCTAAACTCTTATGTTTCTTTTGCATTCAGTTATTGGAAATCACATGAAGATTCTAAAAAGGCAAAAAGTGACCAAAGTATATGCATTTTTTTTTTAATACTCAAACGTGATGCAGACACACAAATCGTGAAAGGACATTAACCTATTTGTAGCTATGTTTAGAATGTCTCGAGAGAGCTTTTGTTGGCATTTGAATTGAATTCTGTAGTGACACAGCAACATTTTAAAATACGGGTTATGTAGCTACTCTTACAGTCTGACTTTTCAGATGTAACTAGAATCTTTTAGCAACGATAGCAGTAAAAACTTTCTACTTCTAGAGATTTATTTTTCATTCGGTGACATAGTCCTGGTTAAAAGCTCTTTGGGGGTTTATAAAAAATATATATTTGTTAATACTAACTCAGAGGATAAAAATGAATAATATCTTTCTTTTGGGGTTTGAAAGAAATGTTTATGCCTTTGCTGAAGTTGAAGTAACTTCTCAGTGTAACAATATACAAATCTGTGCATGTGCACATACCCCGCCAGTACACTGTTTTTGACAGTTAAATCCAGGCTTGATGATCAAAACATCTGTTTCTGTTTCAGTATAGAAAGAGAAACGTTTGGGAATGAAGATTTTTATTAATGTTTTTTGATTTCCTGAGTTTGCTGTGTCCTATTCTGAAGGTTGACAATTGGCTCTGATTTAACCATTTTTTTTTTAGCCAATCAGTTACATCATTTCTATGATTGTATTCCAATGCTAGGAATTTCTCAAGCTCAAAACTGCTTTAACAAGACAGAGCTCTTTCTAGACTATACTTACACATATAAAATGCAGTTATAATGTTTGCATATTTTAGGTTATTTTAAGTTTCTGGAGTTTTGTAAGAGTTGTTTCTTTCACTTGTCCCTAAAAGTGAAATTACAACTATAAACAATCATTTGCAAAAAATTACTGGCTCTTTGAATACTGGAATGTTTTGCAAAATGATTGTTTTTTTTTGTCAAATGATTGTCAATACTAAGACCCTCTTTTAAGGAAAGACTTGGATTAATAAATTAATATAAATTACATCCTGAATCAAAAATAAGTAAAAATGAATTGAGGGTACTGATTCAAAAGATTGAGTATCTCTTGAGTATTTATGATTACTTTATGTGTATTAGGCAATATTTACAAAAGTCTGATTTACTTACACTTTAGCTTATTCATGGATCTGAAAGCATTATAAGGAATCCGGAGACATTTTATGTGATCAGCTTTGCACACCGAGACATCAGCCATTCAGAGTGGGTTTGAGATCTTGACCTTGTTTTTCTGAGGTTTTCTGATAGAAAGAGCTGCCCACTGTCCATGGTTAAGCCTGGCTCTGCTGCTGCACTGGCACCATGGGGAGGAAGATTAAAGCCCCAGTTTGGAATGACATGACGTGGCTTCTGTCCTAGCTCTTCTGCTTATGTAAGATGGCCTTGAGCGGCCTCCAAAACTTCTTGTGCCTTGGGTGCTCCCAATGTAAATAAATGATAGCACTATCTATCCCTGCATGACCCGTGTGTATTCAGACGTTGTAGATAATGTGATGCATCTGAAAGCATTTGGGAATTTTGGCTGTTAAGGTGTTTTTCTTATGTCTTCCAATCACCCAGAAAACTGGAGCATTTATACCTGCCAGCTACCTCCCCCGCTCCCCAAATGTCTTTTGTTTTTTAGTAAACCTATTAAAAGATTGAAAGAAAGATGTCAGATGTAATCCTGCGCATTTCTTTCTTGCCTTATTTTCTGTGCATTTAAAATAAGAATTAAAAGCAATAACATACTCTTTTGTGTGTTGCTTTAACATACTCTTTTGTGTGTTGCTTTGTACATGTAATACTTTAAAATAAGTTTTTTTTTTAAATTTCAGAGTCTTTATAATTGTTACTTTTGATAGATCTGTAAGACAATCAGCCGGGGCGACACACTGTGGTTTGCTTTACCTCTCCCACTAGGCTTAAGATATTTAGATTATCTCTGGTTTTTGATATTATGGATAAGTGTCATGAAGACTATCTTAATTAATAAAATTCATTATCTGATTTTGATAAATATAATTAGTATTTATTTTTAGCAACATTGTTACTGAATCAAGGGGCAGGGGTATTTTCATACTCTTTTTTTTTTTTTTGCGAGTTTCACTTTGTCACCCTTCATAGTGTGCTGTGGCATCACAGCTCACAGCAACCTCAGTCTGGGACTTAAACAATCCTCTGGCCTCAGCTTTCCAAGTAGCTGGGACTACAACAGGCACTGACCACAACACCCCGCTGTTTTTAGTGACAGGGTCTCTCTCTTGCTCAGGGTGGTCTTGAACTCCTGAGCTCAGGCCGTCCACTTGCCTCGACCTCCCAGAGAGCTAGGATTATAGGTGTGAGCCACCATGTTCAGCCTTCATTTTCATGTTTTTGATAAATTATTTTCTGAAAGATCATTACTTTTAGTTTAAAGAGGTGTCCAACCTGTGGCACATGGCCACATACAGAGTATGGGAGGACTTTTTTGCTTATCTATGGTAGCAGATATGAAAATTATTCACAGATCTTTTTAAAAAAAATCTCATCAGCTTTTGTGAGTGTTTATGTATTTAATATGTGACCTAAGATAATTCTTCCAGTGTACAGCAGAGAAGAAAAAAGGTTGGCCACTGCTGGTAGGTGTTCTCTCGGCTTTGACACTTACAAACACCCTTCATTTTTCTAGGTCTGCTTCTTTCAAAAACACTTCTGAAACTTCCAAGTGCACTTAAATAGGGTAATTCATAATTTCCTTAATATTTCTTAAGTTTATTAATTTAAAAATTCAGTGTATTATCCTCAGATAATAGCAATTATTGGTTCCCTGTGTCTTCTGCAACAGCTTACCACAAACCTAGTGGATTAAAACAACTGAAATTTATTCTCTCAAAGTTCTGGAAGACAGAAGTCTACAATCAGCATGCTAGGCTTGGCCACTCAGTAGTTCAGTGGCTAGGGCGCCGGCCACAAACACTGGGGCTGGTGGGTTTGAGTCCGGCCTGGGCCAGCTAAACAACAATGACAACTACAGCAAAAACATAGCTGGGCGTTGTGGTAGGCACCTGCAGTCCCAGTTACCTGAGAACCTGAGGCAAGAGAATCGCTTAAGCCCAAGAGGAGTTTGAGGTTGCTGTGACACCATGACCCTCTACCAGAGGCGACTTAGTGAGACTCTGTCTCAAAGTAAAAGAAAAAAAATAAAAGCAGTATGCTTGAGTTGGGATTAAGGTGTGAGCAGGGCTGTTTTTTGCCCTGGAGCTTCTCGGAGAGACTCCATTCCCTGCCTCTTCCAGCCTGAGGTGGCTGCTCACATCTGTGGCTTGCAGACTCCATCACACTCATCTTTGCCTCTGGGTCACATTATCTCTTCTCTGTGTGTGCCATTTCATTCTGCTTGCTCTCATAGGACACTTGTGATAGCATTTAGGGCCTATTTGGATAATCCAGGATAATCCCCCCCAAATCCTTAATGTAATCACATCTGCAAAGACCCCTTTTTCCAAATAAAGTACCATATACAGGTTCCAGGGATCTGAGAATTTAGGGGTCACTGTTCAGGCCACTAAAATAGTTTGTTAGAAAAATGAGTAAAATACTTTGAATAATGCCTTGAATTTTTCTTTAAATCTTATATATTGCTTAGAGCAACATAACTGATAATATTGGGAAATGATATAGTTGACTACATAGTGTTTTGTGACCTCTCCTATTAAATGTGGTCTATTTATTGAAGCATCACACAAGAAGAGGTGATTTTCTTCAATAATTGGTGCTTAAGAAACTTATATTATCATTCTGAAATTTCCTAATTTATTTATTTTTTAATGTTAGGAACCTTATTTTTTTTATTGAATCATAGCAGTGTACATTAATACTATCGTGGGGTACAGTGTACTGTTTCTGAATATAATTTGAAATACTTTCATCCAACTGGTTAACATAGCCTTCATGTATTTTTCTTAGTTATTGTGTTAAGACATTTATATTCTACATTTAGAGAGATTCACATGTACCCTTATAGGTTGAACCATAGGTGTGATCCCACCAATAACCCTCCCTCCCCCCACCATCCCCCCTCCCCTCTCCCTATATTCCTGGGCTAAAATTGAGTTATAGTTTTCCTATGAAAGCTATAAATTAGTTTAATAGTAGGGTGAGTACATTGGATACTTTTTCTTTCATTCTTGACATACTTTGCTGCGAAGAAGTATTTTCCAACTCCATGTAAACATGAAGTAGGTAAAGTCTCCATCTTTCTTAATGCCTGCATAGTATTCTATGGTGTACATATACCACAGTTTATTGATCCATTTGTGGATTGATGGGCTCTTGGGCTTCTTCCATGACCTAGCAATTATGAATTGGGCTGCAGTGAACATTCTGATACAAATATCTTTATTGTAGTGTTATTTTTTTGTTTTCTGGATATATACCTAATAGAGGAATTATAGGATCAAATGGCAGGTCTATTTTTAGTTCTTTAAGTGTTCTCCAGAAGTCTTTTCAAGGAACGTATTAGTTTGCAATCCCACCAGCAGTGTAAAAGTATTCCCTTTTCTCCACAACCATGCCAGTATCGTGATTTTGTGATAAGGGCTAATTTTACTGTGTTAGATGATATCTCAAAGTAGTTTTGATTTGCATTTCTCTGATGATTAAAGATGGTGAGCATTTTTTCATATATCTGTAGGCTATGCACCTATCTTCTTCAGAGAAGTTTCTCTTTAAGTCCCTTGCCCACCCTGAGAGGGGATCACTTGTTCTCTTCTTGCTAATACGTTTGAGTTCTCTGTGGATTCTGGTTATTAAACCTTTGTTGGAGACATAACCAGCAAATATCTTCTCCCATTCTGAGGGCAGTCTATTTGCTTTATTTCCTGTGTTTTTGGCTGTGCAGAAGCTTTTCAATTTGATGAGGTCCCAGTAGTGTATTTTTGATGTTGCTTCAATTGCCTAGGGGGGTTCTCTTCATAAAATTTTCACCCAGGCCGATTTCTTCAAGTCTTTTCCCTATACTT
The DNA here is from genome assembly GCA_963575145.1 of Galago senegalensis. NCBI lineage: Eukaryota > Metazoa > Chordata > Mammalia > Primates > Galagidae > Galago > Galago senegalensis. The sequence goes on from CAUYTI010080095.1 coordinate 25,846, forward strand.
TCTTCTAGTATTTTTATAGTTTCATGTCTTAAGTTTAAATCTTTAATCCAATGAAAGTCAATCTTAGTGGTGAAAAGTGTGGATCCAGTTTCAGTCTTCTGCAGGTCACCAGCCAGTTTGCCCAGCACCATTTGTTAAATAGGGAATCTTTTCCCCACTCAATGTTTTTAATTGGCTTGTCAAAGATCACATAACAGTAAGTAGCTGGATTCATGTCTTGGTTCTCTGTTCTGTTCTATACATCTACTTCTCTGTTTTTGTGCCAATACCATGCTGTTTTGATCATTATGGATTTATAGTATAGTCTGATGTCTGGTAGAGTGATTCCTCCTGCTTTGTTTTTATTTCTGAGTAATGTCTTGGCTATTTGAGGTTTTTTCTGATTTTATATAAAACAAAGTATTATTTTTTTCAAGATCTTTAAAGTATGACAATGGAATTTTAATAAGGATTGCATTAAAATTATATATTGCTTTGGGTAGTATGGACATTTTAACAATGTTGATTCTTTCCAGCCATGAGCATGGTATGTTTTTCCATTTGTTAACATTTTCAGCTATTTCTTTTCTTAGAGTTTCATAGTTCTCTTATAGAGGTTTTTCACGTCCTTTGTTAGGTAAACTTCCAAATATTTCATCTTCTTTGGCACTACTCTAAAAGGAATAGAGTCCTTGACTGTTTTTTTCATCTTGACCGTTGTTGGTATATATAAAGGCTACAGATTTGTGAGTGTTGATTTTGTAACTTGAGATGCCGCTGTATTCCTTGATCACTTCTGAGAGTTTTGCAGTAGAGTCCCTGGTATTTTCCAGATATACAATCATATCATCTGCAAAGAGTGAAAGTTTATAATCTCTTCTGATCCTATATGCATATTCTTGATTGCCTTTTCTTCCCTAATTGTGATGGCTAAAACTTCCATTACAATGTTAAAGAGCAATGGAGACAGTGGGCACCCTTGCCTGGTTCCTGGTCTGAGAGGAAACGATTTCAATTTAACTCCATTCAATACAATATTGGCTGTGGGTTTGCTGTAGATGGACTCTATCAATTTGAGAAATGTCCCTTCTATGCCAATTTTCTTAAGTGTTCTGATCATGAAAAGATGCTGGATATTATCAAAAGCTTTTTCTGCATCAATTGAGAGAATCATATGGTCTTTGTTTTTTAATTTGTTTATGTGATAAATTACGTTTATAGATTTATGTATGTTGAACCCTTAACATACATAAAGGGTTCAACATGTATGTACCCTTTGAGATACTGGGATAAAACCCACTTGGTCCTCATGTATAATTTGTTTCATGTGTTGCTGGATTCTGTTTGTTAGGATCTTGTTGAATATTTTTGCATCATTATTCATTAGTGATATTGGTATGTAATTTTCTTTCTTTGTTGGGTCTTTTCCTAGTTTGGGTATCAAGGTGATGTTTGCTTCATAGAATGTGTTGGGTAGTATTCCATCTTTTTCTATATTTTGGAAAAGGTTAAGTTATGTATAGGTACTAGTTCCTCTAGAAAGGTTTGGTAGAATTCTGATGTGAAGCCATCTGGTCCTGGGCTTTTCTTTTTAGGGAGGTTTTGTATAGTTGATGCTATTTAGGTCACAAGTCTAACCTCAGCAAATTTAAAAGAATAGAAATTATTCCTTGCATCTTCTCAGACCGTTATGGAATAAAAGTTGAACTCAGTAAGAACAAGTATCTGTGGACTCATACAAAAACATGGAAGCTTATGGCTCGGCGCCTGTGGCTCAACTGGCTAAGGCGCCAGCCACGTACACCTAAGGTGGCGGGTTTGAATCCCCAGCCCGGACCCGCCAAAACAATAATGACGGCTGCAACCAAAAAATAGCTGGGCGTTGCGGCGGGCGCCTGTGATCCCAGCTACTTGGGAGGCGGAGGCGGGAGACTCGCTTGAGCCCAGGAGTTGGAGGTTGCTGTGAGCTGTAATGCCACGGCACTCTACCCAGGGGGACAGCTTGAGGCTCTGTCTCAAAAAAAAAAA
>CAUYTI010080096.1:0-62360 GCA_963575145.1 Galago senegalensis
ACTTGGGAGGCGGAGGCAAGAGACTCGCTTGAGCCCAGGAGTTGGAGGTTGCTGTGAGCTGTAATGCCACGGCACTCTACCCAGGGGGACAGCTTGAGGCTCTGTCTCAAAAAAAAAAAAAAAAAAAAAAAAAAAAAAAAACAGACAGACCACAGTTTGTCGATCCCTAACCTAAACTAATACATTTGCCTATACTAACTTGAGAGGAAACAGAAGGCCAAATCAGCTTTACAATTAAGGAGGAGATTGAATTAATAGTTTTAAATTTTCCTCCCACAAATTATAGGTGATTTTAAAAGTGGAGCCACTAAACTTTCATAGAATAGGTAATTACACATAAATTCTTCTAGGCAGTGAATAAAAACTCTTCAATTTATTTTTTCAAGCTAATAGAGTCTAGATAACAAAACCAGGCAAGGATGACATGAGGGGAATTTGTACAGGTGCCCCACCTCCAACATGTACACAAATACAGAATCTTTAAACACAGATAGACAGAAGACAGCCAGCAAGACAGATTTAGCAAACTTAATCAGACAATGTAGAAAAGAAATACAGCATGCTTGAAAAAAAGAGACAAGATGATATTCTGTCTTTTCTTTTTCAAAAAAGAGATGATGCTTTAACATCAGGAAATCTATTTGTATAATTAATTAAATTAAGAAATTACAAGGAGAAAACTGCACAATTCTATCACTGGGTGCACAAGAAGAAACTTAATGAAGCCAGTCTTGAGCAGATATTGGAACAAACTATTTCAAGAACAGTTTTTACAATATACTTGGCAAACTAGTAATTAACCTGATAAATCTATCGAATACTGACCACTAGTGTCGTACCTAAAAATACAAACCTTATAGTCCCTCTAAAATCAGAAAAAGAATAAGAAAATAATTCCTATTTAACCTCCTATTTAGTAATACCAGAAATAGAAATAAAAGGTTTGGAATAGAAAGTAAAAAACAAAAGTACCATTATTTCCAGGTGATTTTATTATCTCTGAAGAAAATCCAAGAGAATGTACGACCCACTAAAACTAATGAGAGTAATATCGTATCACACACGTCCTCACAGTATTATTATACAACAAAATTCCATATAGCGGGTAAAATGGATGAACTGGATCTACATTACTAATGCGGTTAAATCTCAGTATTAGGTGAAAAACAAAACTAAACTGAAAAAGGATGCAAGCAGTATGGTGCTGGTTTTGTTTTAATATGCAAGAAAATTATATATGGGTGTTTCCTCATGCAAAAATAAAGTAATAATGGGGCCTGAGAAGGTGCTTACTAACTTGTGAGTTACCTCTGGCTAGAAAGAGGGGGGAAGGGAAGAACATTGGGCTTCAATCTTATCTGGAGTTTTATTGCTTTTCAAAAGAATCTAAAGCAAATGTTAACATCTCTTCAATCTCGTGGGGGGAGCTCTATTGTTGTTTGTGATTTTCTGTAAGCTTGAAATCTTTCCTAATAAAAACCATTTTTAACAGAAAAGAAAAGGAGCCACGATCAAAACCTCATGTCTTGGAGTAGCTCTGGCTGCACCTCTGAGTGCAGGAAGGTACAACGAGGTCACCCTGCCCACCTGGCAGGAGCACGATCCGATCCGCCACACCGTGCATTGTTGAGGTCGGTATGGCTTCTTACCCTGCTGCCTCTCAGAGCGACTCTGAGCACTGTTAGAAACAGAGGCAGTGCATTCCCGATTTATTTCCGGTGACCCCATCCCACACAGTAGATCTCCCATTCCCCATCTAGAGTCATCTGAAGCTCAGTTTGAAATTCTATTCTATAAAACTGGCATCATCAGAAACTTAAGAGAAACAGGTCTGTTTGTCCTGGGGATTAATTGCCAGCATATACAATCATGGGAGCGGTTGTCTTCTTAATCCCTTTATTTAAAGCCCCCAAAGAGTCATATCCTTCTGGAAAAGTGTGGTCCCCCTTCTGGCTTCTACAACGGCTCAGGCCTTCAAACTTTCAACCCTGAGCACCTATTTTCAAAATACTAGGAATTTCAGGCTGAGGCAATGAAAGTACGTGATGAGCTTAGAGTACCTTTTTGTACCCCAAGGTAAGGATATGCTCAAAGAATTAGGGAAACATGCCCCGAAAAACACAGGAGCCAGAATGAAGGGGCTTCCACCCACCAAAATCTGTATAATATGATGGTGAAATCCATGGAATTAATAAGACTCCTTAAGACTACAGTGATATAAATTAATAAATGAATACATAAATAAATGGAGGACAGAAAATGTCCTTCATTGCAGTAGAATGACAGCTCCCAAATGAAAGAATGAAACAAGAAATATCACAGGATTGGAGCATGGAGGAAAAGAGCCAGGAAGACAAAGAGTGAGAGGGACCCAGGGCACAGGCTGACTGAAAAACAAAACCTATTCCCTGCCATCGGACGACAGCTGCTTCCCCAGCTCCTCTTCTTCTTCTCTCCTCCTGAAAAGTCCATTTTCTTACTGACCCTCTGAGATTCAAATGGCTTGTCTCTCATCGTGCCCCGCATACCCAAAGAGCAGTACCAGCACACCCCAATTTAGACGAAACACCGAGGGCTGCTCCTCCCCTTTGGGGAGAGAAGGCAGCGTGGAAATGTGGGAGGCTTTATATTTACCTTGACTAAGAAATGTGAAGCTGGCCTCATGACTTTGTGGATGTCCAGCCTCGAAAACCCCACTTTCTTTATGCCCCGATTATCTGATCCGTACAACAGGGATTAAAATTATTTCTCTGTTCCACTAGGTGGTCATCCAGTTATTCACCACATGAGGAAAGTGTTTGTAAACCACAATGCCAGCAGACACTGATGGTACTGGAAAATTCAAAATGCTTCTTAAGACAGGGCTGGGGAGGGACAGAATCATCTAGCTACAAGATGTAGGCCAAGGTCAAAATCATTATTCTTGATGTTTGAATAATACATCGAGCCCCTTTTTAAGTAAAAGTCTCGGGCAGAAATCACTGATTTAAATTACTCTTGTTGTAATGTTTCTTACATATGAAAAAACATGGAAGTAGGTTTTGAGCCCTTAGCCCATGAGAGCATCGTTTAAAGAAGAATGTGAGTGATGGTATCCGGGAACCTCCAGACTGAAGGCTTGAAAAAAAACAGTGGAAACTGTCTTTTGAAAGGGAATATCCAACTTCTTTCTTTTTTTCCTTTTTCCTACAGAGAATTTAACCAGCCATCTTCAGCTCCACACAATGTAAAAAAAGAGAAAAGTTTGTGATTTTTTTTAAATCATCTTTGTGCTTGCTTCTTCAAAAAAAAAATTCCATCAGGGTATTCTAATATTCTGATATTCTTGTAAGTGTTTATGGTTGACATATGTAAATGTTTGCAAAATTAACTTTCTATGGACACGGGGTGAGGGTGTTGGACTGACACCCGGGAGTTGGAGGATGCTTTGCTTTGATTGTTCCTTTGTGTTTGTGTATGTGGGTTTTGTCCTTTATTCTGATCCATTATTTTGATGGATCTTCAGATGTTAAACCAAGCTACCTTTTCATACATTCCATGTCGTAATGGCATGTAAGCTTTTCATATAATGCTAGATTTAGTTTGCTAATACTGTCTTTAGGATTTTTGCCTGTATATTCATGAAGAATGGAAAATCTGCTTCGATCCTGTGTGGACTAATGGCTACAGGTGTCAACAGAAGACCGAACTGTATTGATCACATTTGAAAGGTTTCTCCCCAGCGTGGGCTATGCCACACTGCACTGCCCTACACAATGCAAAACATTACAGCTGTTAAACTGAACGGCAAAAAAGGCAAGTCTTGAAGAAGACAAGCAGTGTGGTTTCACTCATAGAAAATTCCACCCAGCATACTGGGATGCGTGCATAAGTTATAAAACCAAAAAGAAAGGCAAGAAAATGATTCTTACCAAAGTGAGGCTGGCAATGACCTCCCTGGGGCACGAGGCCAGGAGGCTGCAGCTGCTTTCAAGCCTCCCTCCCCTGACCTGGCCAGGAAGTACCTGTGCTTTATAATTATGTATTCAAATGTATGCATGCTTTTCAACTTTTCTCTTGGTAGAGATCATGTTATTTAAACAAAGAAAAAGGAGGAGAGCTGAAGGAAACATGAGTGAATGCCAACTGTTCCAATTCTGGTGTGTCTAAGCTGTCAGTAGTTATACCTCTGTTGTTTGGGGTTTTTTTCCCCCCAATTATTCTATTCAATGAAAGAAGCCAGCCCTGTCCCCTGGGAAAAAAGAGTGCCCACATTATATATGGAATTTTATATTCCATTTGTATAAAATTCAAAAAAAAAAAAATGCAACCCAACTGGAAAGGCAGTCCAGGGGGTGACGGGGGGAAGGGTGGTGACCAAGGAGGAGCAAAGGGAGGGCTGAAAGGAGATGGAGGATGCTGTTGGGGGTGGCTTGTTCATTACATTGATTACAGTGTTTGTCTCACGGTGTGTACTTATGTTAAAATGTGCCAAATTATACGCTTTAACTATGGGCAGTTTATCATGTCAATTATACATCAATAAAGCAGTTTATTTAAAAAACACCCTTCCTGTGTCACTTCATATGTTTCACATACTTTTCATATACAAATACTAGTTTGAAAAGGAGGAAGATATTTTTAAATGGCCAGAGAACCCAGAGTGAAGCGCCTTGGTGGTGAGTACCAGAGGTCTGTGTGTGGCGTCTGTGCTCAGTCACGACAGTGACGTCAATAGGCTTTTGTGCTGCTCCCCCTCCTCCCTTCCCTCTTTTTCCTTCTCTCTCCTCTCCCCTCCTTTCTCTCTCTCTCTCTCTTTCATTTGCTTCCTCCCTCCCACCTTCCCTTCCTTCTCTCTCTCCTTCCTCTTCTCTCTCACCGTCTCCCTCTTTCTTCTCAGTATCCCTGTCTCTGTCTCTCCTCTTCCCCTTCTCTCTCCTCCTTCTCTCTTCTTCTCTTTGACTTTCACTTTCTCTCTGCACGAAAACCCTTTCCTTTCACTGAGCAGGCAGATTGAGGAGCTACAACAACAGATACATAACGATAAATGATCATTTCTGTCATTGAATAGCATGCGTTGTTTCTAAGAGGCTTTCTCCTATCTGTCCTTTGATTCTCACAACAATCCCTGGGTGTAATAGTAGAAAAATAAAAGGCAACTGTAACCACGTCTACCTTCTAATGGGTGGTAGATTGCATATCGGAGGTAGCATATCTCTTTGCTGCCCCTTCCATTTTCAGAGACTGCTGGTGAAGGTGGCAGATAAACAATCCAGCCATTTTTTTCACTGCAGCTCCCCGCCTTCAGCAGTGTGATTGCCTCTTAGTTTTCAGCGAAAAATGACTCATTGGCTATGCAAAGACATATCCAGAGCTGAGGAGAGGGCTGTGGGGTGGAAATGTGCCCAGCTGAAAAATTACATTTCTTAGTTTCTCTTCCAGATAAGAGTGGTCATGTGACTAGCTTGTGGCCAGTGAAATGAAAAAACTATTGTATAGGACTTTGGAAAAACTGCCTAAAAAGGAGACTGTCTCAGGTGGTAGGCCCCTTTTTGGCCTTCCTTCTTCCTGTCTGAAAAAAGGATGTAATGACCGGTGCTGCAGCAGCCATTCTGTAGTCACAAGCTGACCTTGATTGGCAATAACTGACTTGTGCTAAGTACAGAAAAAGAGAAAGACAGGAGGAGATAAAGATACTGGTAGATAGTGGAACTACTATACCATCCCTAGAATGTTGCTATGGTTTGAATGCGTCCACTCCAAAATTCAGATGTTTCCAATGTGATAGAATTAAGAAGTAGGGCCTTTTAGAGGTGATTAGCTTGTGAGGGATTCTCCCTCATTCATGGAATGAAGTCCCTTTTAAAAGAGGCTTTATGCATGCCCCTCCAGAGGATACGACCTCACCAGACATAGTACTTGACAGTGCCTTGATCTTGGACTTCCCAGCCTGTAGAACTGTGAGAAATACATTTCTATTCTTTATAAATTACCTAATACAGCTCGGCACCCATAGCTCAGTGGTTAGGGCGCCAGCCACATACACCAGGACTGAGGGAGGATCAAATCCAGCATGGGCCTGCTAAAAACAACAGTGACAACTATAACAAAAACATAGCTGTTGTGGCAGGTACCTGTAGTCCCTGCTACTTGAAAGGCTGAGGCAAGAGAATTGCTTAAGCCCAAGTTTGAGGTTGCTATGAGCTGTGATGGCACTGCACTCTACTGAGGGTGACATACTGAGACTCTGTCCCAAAATAAATAAATGAATAAATAAATAACCTAGTCTATGGTACTTTATTATAGTAGCACAAAACGACTAAGACAAACACCTACTTCCAGAATTCTTTTACATGAGAGAAAAATTTAAACCTTGTCTTCCATAATATAATGTCCACTATAAACATTTAGATTCTTGTGCTGACTGATTTCTCACCAGTGTGCTGTGAGAAAGGGACAGCAGGTGTGAGACAGCAAATTGATCTGTCTACCAAACTACTTCAAACTAAACAGATCTCAGGGCTAGGGAGGATGAGGAAACACTACCCACATTCCTGCCCTTTTTCAACCCAGAGGGACTGTTAGGGAAGCTTGTCTCCTACACTGGGGTAAGTTTTAAGCCAATACCATTTGCATCCTATAGGACAGGTCCTGAAGTCAGCATTAGGGTGACAAGAGAAAGTAATCCCATTTTACAAATGGAAAAACTGAGGTCAGAGAGGTTAAGGGGAAGCTGGCTTGAAAGTCAGCTGTTCCAGTGTCTAGGTTTGTCTGATTTTTACTAGGTCTTAGCTATACCTGGGAGTCCAGAGGAGCAGTGAGGGAGGAAAGAGACCCCCATCCAAGCAACCAGGCAGGCCACATGAGTCCCAGTGGCCAGTGATGACAGATGTCATAGCTGATCTCCTTACCACATGTGTACGTGTTTATATGTACCTGTTGAGTCCCTCTCATGTAGGTATGTGTATGAAAACCAGGGACATATATAGGTATCTTGAGGACTTCTTATTATGCTAGAAAGAGCGCCATGTTTAACGTTTAAAAGTCTAGGCTTGAGAACCCTAATCCTAACCCTAACCAAAAAAAAAAAAAATGTATATATATGTGTGTGTGTGTGTGTGTGTGTGTGTGTGTGTGTGTGTATACAAGGCTTGTATACATAGCCTATATACATGTATATATAGGCTTGAATCCCAGTCCTACATTTACTGTTGTGTGATCTCGGGCAAATCCTTTAACTTCGTTGGGCCTCCATTTGTCCATCAGTATCAGGAAGGAATTGGCCAAATTAAGTTCTGAAGTCCAATCCTGTTCTAACCTTTTAGGAGTTTATATAAAATATCTGATTAAAATAAGATAGAATCTATTAAGCACAGAGAATAAACTCAGCTTTACATAAATGCATGTTTCATAACCATGAGAACCCCTCATTTCACAAATTGTGATTCTCAGGAGAATAGTGTGGCTCTACCAGTAGATGATCTGTGAATGCACAGTGCCTGTTCCTACACTATCCTTCAATCATTCCATTATGGCTGGGCACTGTGGCTCATGCCTGTAAACCTAGGACTCTGGGAGGTCAAGTTGGGTGGATCTCTTCAGTTCAGAGACCAGCTTGAGCAAGAGCAAGATCCCAGCACTACTAAATATAGAAAAAAAAAAAAAAACTAGCTGGGCATTGTGGTAGGCTCCTATAGTCCCAGCTACTCGAGAGGCTGGGGCAAGAGGATCACTTGAACCCAAGAGTTTGAAGTTGCTGTGAGCTGTGATGATGCCACGGCACTCAATAATAGGGCAACAGAGTAAGACTCTGTCCCCCCCATCAAAAAAATAATTCCATTACTATTTTCATAAATACAATAGCATATTTCTAGATCTGCATACCTAGGTACCTCAGTACATCTATGTTAGAAAATCTGCTTTAAATCTTAAATCATTTCGCTTCTATAAAAATTAAATAGACACAATGAGAATTTAAAATACTCTGGTGCTGTGCCAATAGCACAGTGACATGAGCTTGTAACAGCAGCAAGGCATGGGAGGGTTTTATTAGACAAACCAGGCAGTTTATTAAACACCCCAGGGCCTTCTCATCATAAATATAGCCAAACAGCCCCAGAGCATGGGGATGAGGCCCCTCATGAGCTCTAATCTCTTTATTCCAGCATTTAATGAGCATGAATAACCAGGGATGGATGGTATCATTTATGAGTCCTCATGAACCCAGGAGAAAGGTGATTTCAAAGGCTCCTTTGGGATCATGGAGGCCTTGTCTATAAAGTGTGCTTGGATCAGCTGGGCTCCTCCACACCCCCAGTACCTTGTCTTCAGCTGCCCTAGTCTCCAAAAAACCATGTAAGGGAAAGGTCTAGAGCCTGGAACCTTCACTTGTAAGTATGTCATTGAGTCATTTGCCAAATTATTCTCCAAACAATTATTTGATCCTGTTCCCTGGCATCCTACATGGTTGCACTTGAATAGGGAAAGGCTTCCTATTCCCTGCAGCTGGGAGGCAGTTTGAATGCAGCAGACATGTACACAGAGCTCCTACTTGACAGCTGTAGAGTGGCCGAAAGAAGGCTGGGAGTCCCTAAGAGCAGTGAGTTCCCCATCACAGGAGGCATCCAAGCAGGGTCAATGTCTGAATTTAATATTTCATAATCAAATTAGAAGGTGGGGTGGAAAGAGTCATCTAAAGGACTTCAATTTCCGTTTTAGTCCTAAAAGTTGCAGATTCTATGACTTGTAGGACCTTTCAGTGTTTATAATACTTGTTATTTAAGGTTTGTCATGTGCCAGGAATCATAAATAGTTTATTTCAATTCTTGCATTTATCCTTCACATAAAGTCAGCCTTAGATCCCTCTTCTAAGGTACTATATCTGATTATCCACACGAGGGAGCCAAGGGACACCAGGGGGCCGAGGCTTAGGGGCAGGTGAGCCAGAGTGAGTGCCAGGCAGGTCTGAGGCCTGCAGTGCCTGTGTCTTCCAGTTCCCAAGGTGGATCACCCACACCTGCAGGCTTATAGGAACTGGCTCATAAAGGGAGCTGGCTACAGCCCCATACTGGAATCATCCTTCTTCTGACCACTATTTTTCAAGGATCTGTACAAAAACACAAGAAATTCAGAGGTAATAAATAGAGCTGGGGAAAACAGAGTTCAAGGGCTGGAGGTAGGGGTGGGAAGGTCTCTTAAAGGTCAAAGTGCCCCCTGCTAAGAACATGAGAAAGATACTCTGAGGCTGGGATACTTAGGTTTTCCAGGAGGGATATTCCAGGGAAGGGAAATTTTTGCCAAGTATTCCTGTCCCTTGAGCCACAGCCTTAGTTCCTCTGGGCGACCTTGGCAAGGCAGGAGGCTTGAGGCCAGAGCCACCTGGTTCCCTCTTCACCATCCATACCCCTGGTGGCAGAGAGCCACCACCTTTCAAGCCTGGGCTGCTGTTCCTACAACCCCTCCCCCCCCAATCTGTTCATGGCATAACCCTGCCTGAAAGAGCCTGGGCTTCCCTGGTTACTCTTGGATATTGAGATTAAAGTTAGAAGAAGGAAGAAGAAAAATATAAGAGCCTGGGCTTTCTGGCTGTCAAAAGGCAGCCCCCAGCAGTGTTTGTTCTCAGAGAGGCCCTAGGAAGAAGGATGGTCACTTTCCTCTCTCCCAAAGATAATTGAGGAGAAGTAAGAAAGTACCTGTGTTTGAAGGCAAAATGACGACAATTAATCTCTATGCACGGGGCCTGGCCATTCAGTTCTTTGGAGAAACAACTTTAGGAGTTGAACGACAATCAAGAGAATGAAATTGAATTAAGAGAAATAGTAATTAAATCAGGAAAGAAGTTTTTGCAAAGGGAATGGGAAAGGAAATTAAAACCAGTAATGCTGAAAAATGTGGTGGGCAGAGCTGGGGAAGGGGAAGGCTCAGTGGAGAAGAGAAAAGAGCCGAGCACAAAGCAAACCAGGCTGAGACGTGCAGAGTGCGTGGAGGCGGAAAAAGGATTTGGAGATTGCGCTCCTGGAGAGACCAGGTGCCTGGCACTTTCCATTTGTGTCCAAATATGCCCAAATCCTAATGGAGTCAAACTCCCCTTTAGGAAAAGAGAAGCATCCAATTGGATAAAGTCTATTAAAAAGCAAAAAGTTGTGGACTTAACTAAGTGACCAGCTGTCCTGGTTTATCTAAGACTATCCTGGATTTTTGGTTTCTTTATTTCTTTTTTTTAAACAAGTCTTACTCTGTTGCCTGGGCTAGAGTGCAGTGTCATCATCCAGAGCTCACTGCAGCCTCAAACTCCTGGGCTCAAATAATTGTTCTGGGTCAGCCTTTCAAGTAGCTGGGACGACAGACACAGGCCACCACAGCTGGCTAATTTTTCTCTTTTTGTAGAATAGGGTTTCCCTACACTGCTCAGGTTAGTCTCGAATTCTTAGGCTCAAGCAATCTTCTCACCTCGGCCTTCCATAGCACTAAGATTACAGGCATAAGCCGCCAAGCTTAGCCCAGCCCAGGACTATCCTAGTTTTTGTACTCACAGTTTTATGCCTCAGAAAGCAACTCAGCCTGGGGAAAACCCCTGAGTCCAGGGCAAACCAAGGGGCCGATCATCCCAACTTGGAGGCAGACAGCCCTGGTTCCCAGCTGTGCCACTCAGTCAGTAGCTACATGACTTCAGGAGAGTCACTTACCTCTGTGGGGCATCAGTTTTCCCACTTGTAAATGAGTTTGTCATGGGTACCTCAAAAGATTATACAAGTTATTATATATCAAGATACCTAGTACAATATCATGAAGTGAAAACTTGAAATAAAAGCCTGATTGGTGGTGCCCATATCTCAGTAGGTAGGGCACCGGCCACATACACCAAGGCTGGCGATTCAAAATAGCCTGAGCCAGCTAGAAGAACAGTGAAACTCCAGCAACAAAAAAATAGCCAAGCGTTGTGGCAGGCTCCTATAGCCCCAGCTACTTGGAAGGCTGAGGCAAGAGAATCGCCTAAGCCCAAGAGTTGGAGGTTGCTGTGAGCTGTGATGCCACGGTACTGTACCCAGGGTGACAGCTTGAGACTCTGTCTCAAAAAGAAAAAAAAAAAAAAAAGAAAAGCCTGATAAATGGGGACTGAAATTAAAAAACATTGATTAAGAAAATATGACATTTTAGCAAACACAATCTAATGGCAATTTAAAAAATAATACATGATAACCATTCCAAAGATCCCCAAGACCAGCAGGACAAGACACAGGTGGAGTGGGAAACGCACGCACAACCTTCCAATACTACCCCTACCTGCAAGCAACACAAGCATATTTCTTTCTCCAGCAGCAAAAAATAAATAGATAAATAAAATGCAATAATGTGTGCAATGTTTCTGCCCAGGACACCTGTTCGATCCTCAGTACCCAAGGTTTTTATTGGTGGCTGTCACATGATCCTCTTCTACCCGGCAACAACCAAAGTTCCATATTCTCAGGAGGAAAGCTGGTGTATAGAACAAATCTCATTGGACAAATCAGTCTTATCAGTTAGAGAATGGTCCAAATGCCAAGTTTTCAGATACCAGCTGGCAGCAACCTTGCAAACAGGCCTTTCTAAAAATAGCAGTGTCCAGCTGCCTATGAGAACCCTTTTCAGCACAATGACCAAGTGGCACACACGCCAGGAATGCAAGAATAATACACATGAGTGATAATCTGAGTCAGGCTCCCTAAGCTGCCGTTTATAATGTCAGATCCCAGCTGGCTGAGCCAGGCCTTCACTACTAGCCCAAGCTCTCTTCGTGGTGATCTGAGTGCAGTCCACCCTGCAGAGCAAACTGATCACCACCAAATTCCCTGCCAAGAATTTACAGCAGCCAAGGTCCTCCTGGTCTCTTGAGTCAGAAGGCTGGATTTTTCTCAGTTCACCTGGAGAGGAACAAGCCTCCAGGCTAAGCATTATAAATAGAAATAATGCTCACCGCATGTATAAACAGAGGCCGGGTTTTATTTACAAGGGAAGCTACACACTTGTGGTGACCCAAATTCCATGTGTTTCAGATGTGGGGTATCACATTTCTCAAGAAGAAGAAAACTGGAAAGCAAAATCAGTCATCAAAAAGTTGCTTTGAGAGCAATGAATCAAAACATGCTGATTTCTTGCTCCCCAGGGGAACAGGTTAGAAAACTAAAAGGCATTCAGGCTAGTGGTGGGGGAGACAAAGCTGAGCTAATAGGAGGCCACACACAGCAGCTGCAGATGAAATAGAACTCAGAAGGCAAAGGGGGAGTGTCAGAAGAATTGTTGGAAATTATGGATTTTAGCTTGTAGTTTAATACAGGGTATACGTAGAGTTCATCTGCAATTTAAAATAGTTGTTTAGTGTGTTAGTTTGCTAGTGCTGCCAACAAGGGTATTGTCTCACAGTCCAGGAGGCTAAAAGTCCAGTCAAAGGCTGGCTACTTGTGAGAGCTGTGAGGGAAGGAGCTGCTCCCGCCTCTCTCCTCGGCTTGCAGATGGCTGTCTTCAAGCTCATGTGATGTTCTCCCTGCCAGTCTATGTCCAAATTTCGCCTTCTTATGAGGACATCAGCAATACTGGATTAGGGCCCACCCTGAGGACTTCAATTGAACATGATTCCTCTCTAAAGACCCTATCTCCAAATAAGGTCACATTCTAAGGCAGTAGGGGTTAGGAATTCAACATACAAATGTTAAGGCCGGGCCCCACGGCTCACGTCTGTAATTCTAGCACTCTGGGAGGCCAAGGCAGGTGGATTGCTTGAGCTCAGGAGTTCGAGACCAGCCTAAGCAAGAGAGAGACCTGTCTCTACCAAAAATGGAATAACTAGCCAGGTGTGTGGTGAGTGGCTGTAGTCTCAAGTACTTGGGAGGCTGAGGCAGGAGGATCGTGAGCCCAGGAGTTTGAGGTTGCCATGAACTATGATGACGAATGGCACTCTACCCAAAGTGACAGAGTATAACTCTGTCTCAATAAATAAATAAATTTTGAGGGATGCAATTCAACCCACAACTTGGAAAAAATATAAGTGATGATCAGAATTTTTAATAACTCTTGTTGAAGGACTATGCTTCTCTGCACATAATAGCCCAAGAATATTTGAGTTATAGAGTTAGAAAATGATACAGAGAGTATAATGAAAGTGTAGGAGAAGAGGAGTAAGAAAAAGGGAAGAGGAAAATAAAACAGAGTAGTGTCCTAGGTCAGACCACCAAGGCTGGACCAGGCTCAGAGACTGTTGAGAAGGATAACTCACCACTCAGCCGAGTTTGCTTTTATTTTGGTTTATTAACAAACCTATAGACAAGCAGTGTCAAGGATGAACACAGCATTAATACAAACGTTTCATGGCTCCCTGATACCTCCACTTTTGTCCCACAGAGCTGTGTCCACATCTGCTGGGTCCAGCAGCTCTCACGTGGTAGGGAGCCTGTGGGTAGAAGGGCACAGAGCCACGGCTGCCTCTTAGACCACTGCTGCAGCAGTGGGGGGAGTGTAGTGCCACGCCAGCATCTGAAGGGCCGCCCAGTAAGGAAATGCTTGTGCCTGTTATTTTTTACTGTTCCCTGGAGCCAACTGAAGGTGTTGGTGCAGCGAGCCTACTAAGCCCACCACAGAGAAGAGAAAGGAGGGAACACAGGGAAGCCTGACGTGTGGGGGTTCATGCTGCAGAACGTCCTTCCTCTATGCTGCTGATCTAAGGGAGAGAAAGGAACTGAAGGGCTCTGCACCCTCTCGGGGCCTTCCAGCTCCACAGCTAGGTGGCCATACATGCACAAAATGCAGGGTGTCTCTCCCCAGGCACAGTGCCAAGAACATAAAACAAATAATGCCAGGGTGAAAGCCTCAAAGGTGGGGGGGGCAAGCTTAACACCCTTGGATGGGTGATGGGCCTGAACCAATTATGAGCCCAGGGAGCCAGCCCCTCATGGTGATGGCTATGTGGGACCCTGCTTTACAGAGTGGAGACTCCCTGCTGGGTGCTCTCAACCTGCTGGCGGCAGCAGCAGTGGCTCCCTCCAGACGCTCCTGACACATGCCAAAATTTGAGAAACACCAACCTAAGCTGTAGGCTGCTCTGAAGTCTACCAACATACCAATTTAGACGGAGCCTTAGAAGAATGAGCCCCTGCTTTCTTGCTGGCAACTATATTATTAAGTAGAACAGGTAGACCACGGGACACCGGCTGTATGACCTAGTATCTACATTGCCTGTGGCCAGAGTCAAGGGGAAGAAAAACAAGCAGACTACATAAAGTCTGCAGGATTGATTTAACCCTTTTGTATGTAATTCAAATCCTTCCCCTCACATCACTTGCTTTCTGGAGCATTAACTTCTACCTTCCCTGAGTATGGAGCGATGTAGACTGTGTATGCCTGCACCTTTGATTCCTATTAAGTTCATTGTATGTTATCTTATTTCAACATCTTCAGCATGGAAGAGACCCAGCTGCCAGAATGACCAGGAATAGCATTTAAACAGTTTAGCTTTTACTCAAACCTTAACCCTACTTGTTCGGTTTTACTGTGTTCTTGGCTCACCAAGCAGTTGTGGTCACAAAAACATGAATACTGCAGCTCTACTTAGCTGCTTCTCCCTCTGTCTCCCCATAAAATCTCACAAACCTGTGGACTTTCTCCTGGAGTTACTAACATAATCCATTTTCTTTTGACTAGCTAAGCTTGCTGTCTTCATCTCGCCCTGGTGGTCAACACTGCCCACAGTTCCAAGCCCACGACTTGGTTTCTCTTCCTCCAGAGCCATTCCCAGCTGCTCATGCCCAGACTTAACACAGGGCTCACAAGGCAGCCCTGGGAAGAGGCCCTGGTTTGGAAGCAGGAAGCCTGGTTCTAGCCTCTGTTCTGCTATAGACTTGCTGCACAGTCTCAGGCAAGTCCCTTCCTCTCTCTCTAGGTTGGTCGCCTCTGTTGTACAACAGAGAGGACACAAGATGCTCTTCCAGCTAGGGCATCTCTAGGTGCTCTGATTTTCCTCTCTTGGACCAGTGACCATACAGTACAGATTTCATGGGAGCAGTGCCAATTTTACAACCCCCACTGCCAGTACACCAAGAGAATGTTACTAGCTCTTTAACTATGGTCCCAACTATTGATTTCTCCAACGGCAGGGGGCCTTCAGAAGGCTCCCTGACTGGTTTTTCCCAAAATCATAGAGCTATTTATAATCCTTAGTCCCAGGTGGGACTAGGATCCTAGCATAAATGCCAGCCCAGTTAAGCTATGAACTGCCTCGCCGGCTCATTTCTAAAACCCCAATGAAATGGCATCACACACAATAATGGTAATAAAACACAGTGCTCAGTAAATGTTTGGATGAATGTTGAATGAATAAACACGTTCTCTACAACCACAAAGCTCTGTAGAATGAATGAAGCTCAAAAGGACTGAAATAGAGAAACAAATTCCTTCTGCAGAACCTAAAACCTCAGGCCAGGTGCAGTGGCTCACACCTGTAATCCTAGCACTTCAGGAGGCCAAGGTGGGAGGATCACTTAGGCCAGGGGTCTGAGACCAGCCTGAGCCACATAGCAAGACCCTGTTTCTATAGAAAATTTTAAAATGAGCTAGGTGTGGTGGCATGTGGTGCAGTGACTATGATGACCCTACTGCACTGAGCTCTAGCCCAGGCAGCAAACAAACTAATGCTATTTAAACAAACCTCAAACTAATGCTATTTAATGCCCAAAGTGCATCAAATAGTAGTGTGCCACTTTCTTGGAATTGTGTTATTTTTAAAAACACTACCAGTGAAACGCTATTGTTGTGACACCCTTTCCTCTCCTTCACCCCAAATACCTAAAAATCCCATCTATATGACACTGGTAGGTCAGTCAAAGATCTGGAGTTGGGGCCAGGGGTGGTGGCTCACACCTATAATCCTAGCACTCTGGGAAGCTGAGGCAGGTGGATTGCTTAAGCTCACAAGTTCAAGACCAGCCTGAGCAAGAGTGAGAACATGTCTCCAAAAAATACAGCCGAGAGTTGTAGCAGGCACCTGTAATCCCAGCAACTTGGGAGGCTGAAGCAATAGGATGGCTTGAGCCCAAGAGTTTGAGGCTGCTGTAAGCAACAAGGGCACTCTGTCTCAAAAGAAAAAAAAAAGAAATCTGGAGTTGACTGGACATAGCATTTAAACTAGAGTTGCAGGCTATCTGATCTGCCTTTTCCTACATGTAGCAAGGAACAAAATTTCCCTTGAAACAGGATGCCTTCCTTATACCAGGGTGAGAAAATAACCTTTATCACCAGCCACTGGGAATCATTGTTGCAATGAACCTGCACAAATAAACTCAAGAGATCCTTACCTTCCACTAGCTCTAATCCCCACCCCTCACCCCGACTGCCTCCTAGTGGCTTCCCTGCAACTTACTGCCCCTGGGCCAGATCCCTTTGTCCTACCATCTCTTCACAAATTTATCATTCCTTGTCTCTAAATGAAGTATAAAAACTTTGTTGTGGCCACTTTGGGGGATCTTCGCTCTCTTGTGAGGGTCCCTTGTACACGTAAAAATAAAACTTGCATGCTTTTCTCCTGTTAATCTGCCTGTATCAATCTGATTCCCAGACTCTGCTGAATCCCACACAAGAACTAGGATAGGCAGAAGTCATCTTCTGGTTATTCAACCTTTGTCAGAGACATAACCAGCAAATATCTTCTCCCATTCTGAGGGCTGTCTACCCACTTTATTTACTGTGTTCTTGGCTGTGCAGAAACTTTTAAGTTTGACCAGGTCCCAAAAGTGTATTTTTGACATTGTTTCAATTGCCCAAGGGGTCCTCCTCATAAAATTTTTACCCAAGCCGATTTCTTCAAGTGTTTTCCCTACACTTTCTTCTAGTATTATCATAAGATGGAAACTTTACCTCCTTCATGTTTATTTGGATGGAATTGGAAAATGTTCTTCTTAGCAAAGTATCTCAAGAATGGAAGAAAAAGTATCCAATGCACACAGCCCTATTTTGAAACTAATTCATAGCTTTTATAGGAATGTCATAACCTAATTAGAGCCTTAGAATATGGGAGGGGAAGGTGAGGGGGATGGATGGAGGGAGGGAGGGAGGAAGATTGGTGGGGTCATCTCTATGGTTTATTTTACAAGGGTACAAGTGAATCTCTCTAAAAGCAGAGCATGAATGTCTTAACTTAATGACTAAGAGAATGACATGAAAGTTATGTTGACCAGTTTGATGAGAGTATTTCAAAATGTATATGAAAGCAGTACACTGTACCCCATGATTGCATTAATGTACACAGTCATGCTATAAGAAATAAAATTAAAAAAAAAACATTAAGCAAGATAGGCTTGCCTCTTGCCCTCCACAGCTATTGCCCAATTCCAGTTTATGAAGAGTCTAGAACCATTTTTCTTTCTTTTGTGTTACCAAGGGATTAATAACAAAAAAACTGGCAAAGATATTGCACTCCACAAACTCCAACCAGTATGACTTGATATAATCCAGATGTGAAAATCTCTCTCTGCCATGCCATGCCCTCCACAGTATAGGTGTGTGACCTCAGTGAAAGCAGGGCTGGTAATTACATTTATTTGGAGACATATGGGGTCTGCTTTCCTCCTTCTTTTTCTACTTTGAGAGAAAGAGTGATTTGAAATATATTTTTATACTTACTGAAACGGATATGGAAATAAAACCTTAATTACTGGAAAAGCTATTAAGAAGAAAGTGTATTTCATTCTTCCAGAGCCACAAGTTTTTTAAGACCAAACTCTCTTAGACTTCTTCAGTTGCCACAAACCAAAGATCAATGGAAACCTCAGAAAGTGGGCAAGGTCTGTCTCTGCTCTACCCTCAAGTGGTTGTTGAAATTGAGGGATAGAATGTTCTAAGACATGGCTCATCTGTCTTGCTGTTTCAATCTAACTTGGCTAACAGTTTTTCCCCCAAGTTCCCTGCTCCAATTACCATGGCTATGCAACAAATCGCTCTAAAACTTAGTGGCTTCAAACAAATTTATTTTCTCTCACAATTCTGTGGGTAGGGAATCTAACAGAAGCCAACCTAGGGCTGTCTCATTTGGGGTCTCTACTAAGGTTGCTGTTAGAGAGTGGCCATGGCTGGGATCTCACTGAATGCTTTTCCACTCACACATTTTGATACCTGATCTCAGAAGAAGTGGGATCAATCCAGCTAGAACTCCTTGGTTGTTTCTGTTTCCATGGAGTCCTTTTATATGTCCTCTACAATATGGAGGCTTGAGGTGGCTGGACTTCTTCTACCTTCTGTTACCTGAATATTCTGAAGTCTGGTGCATGTCTCAAAAGGGACAGAGTCATGCCGGCGAGACTCAGTGTGACCTCTGACATGCACTAGTGGGTAAGACAGTTACAATGGTCCATCCAGATTTGATCAGAGGGATGAGAGGGCATAAACCCTGCATCTTGATGGATATCGATTAACATCACATCGTAAGAAGAGCATGCAGGATGGTCATCTTTGAAAAATGCCACAATCTGGCATATATCCCTCCAGAAGCAACATCCCTGAAAAAAAGGACCTCTTCCTCATGACACCATGTTTTTAATATCTGACAGTAGAGGCACTTGGTTGACTACAGACTGGTTAAATTTGGTCAAAAGTAGAGCTTTAGATGTTCAGTTTTTTGAATGCACAGCTGATCTAAAAGCCAATACAGAGCCAAGCTCTTCAATGCCCAGTAAGGGATGTATGAGTTTTATGGCCATGTAAGCTTGAGCAAGAGTGAGACCTCATCTTGAAAACTGACTGGATGCTGGGACAGACGCCTGCAGCCCCAGCTACTTGGGAGGCTGTGGCAAGAGGATCCTTGAACCCAAGGGTTTGAGGTTGCTGTGAGCTGTGACACCATGGCACTCCATCGAGGGTGACAAAGTGAGACTCTGAAAGAAAGGAAGAAAGAAGGAAGGAAGGAAAGAAAGAAAGAGAAAGAGAGAGAGAGAAAATAAATGAAAACTTTCGAGGATCTACTATGTCTTAGCCACTGTCATGTATTAGTTGCCTAAATCATGATAACTATTAGTTGAACAAACATTTATTAGATGTCTCTAATGTATATTGTCAACACCACTTGTGGAGGAGATAAGATACAGTCTATTTAATTCTCAGGAAATGGAACACCAGGGACTCGGATTCAAAACTCCATGATATTCCTGCTGATAAGCTTTATTTTTGTGAATTTTACATAATAATATGATGCTAATTTCCAAATTATTTGAAAGACTCTAAGTCTACATGAGTATGGAGAAGGGATTGGTCAGAAAAGACTGAGTGTTAGTCAGCATCTTTATCTGCATACATAGGAGGTAGAACTTGATGCTGGAACTAGAATAAAGGTGGATAAGTAGAAAGACAGATGAACAGCATCACCAAAGCAGCAAAGACATGTGTGCACATGGTCTTTGTTCCAGGAGGAAAGAGTATTACCAAGTAATATATTGAGTATGATTATTGGCATTTCAATTTTTCTTTTTAATAGCATTCTTATTTTGATTTGTTTACAACAAGGACCTAAATCATTATGAGAAAAGAAAATTATAGACAATTTTGCTTTCAATGCCATTACAAAGCAAAATTAAAGAATATCATGATGTTTTTGAATTAACATACATTGAGCAGGGGTTATCTTTTTATTTCCTTTGTTTCTTAGTTTTCATAGTCATGTTTGTTGCTCTGTGCCTATCAAGTCATACTGGTAACAGCTTGCAGAGGGCAATTTCTTTGCCAGTGTCATTTTTATTAATCCCGTGGTAACACAAAAGAAAAAAATGAATCTAGACTCTTCATAAACTAGCACTAGACAATAGCTATGGAAGACATGCAAGATATTAATTATATTAATAGGATGAACAAGAGATAGAGAAATAGTGTTTTGTTTTGTTTTGTTGTTTAAACGTAAACATTGGATCCTTATTTCTCTAAGGACAAGAAAATTCTATGTAAACTAGTTTGGGTGAAAGTGAATATTTGTAATAACAGCATCAATTACTATTTATTTATTTTTACCAATCCCTAGTTATTGAAAGCCTCTGTATGCTTCACATAAAATGTACAGGCAGTGCAGGCAGTGAGTGAGTTATAAACATCTGACTTACATACAACCCACATTAATGAGTAGAGGCTATGACAAGTTATAGGTAAATGTACCTGTTCCAATTTACATACAAATTCAACTTCAGAAAAAACCTACAGAACCTGTTTCATTTGTAACTCAAGGACTGCCTGTAATATAATCCTAAAAAGTAGGTGTTGTCACTCTCTTTTACAGACAAGAAAACTAAAGTAAGAAGTCAAACAGGCTATCCAAAGTAATAGTTAAAAATGTCAAAGGCAGTATTTGAACCTAAGTCAACTGACTTACTCCAGGACTATGTTTCAGTATGGAAGTGTTGATGCTTTGAGTCATTGTCCCAGTGGGAAGATAGTTTTCACTAATACAGCCAACTACTATGATCACTAACACCAGTCCTTAATTTAGCAACCCTGCCTTTTCCATTTACTATCTGTTCAGATGTGAAAAAGTTCGTTAAACTCTCAGTGAAACCAAGTTTATTTTATTGGGATTACATGAGATAATTTGAATGAAAACATTATAAAATCAGCTTTCCTGTAATAAGTGGTCAATAGAAGTGCTATTAATACCCTTAGAAGTACAACTACCATTACTCTTCCAATGCCATCAGTGCTTTGCTATCACTATATAGTTACAGGGTAACTGGCTTGTATTAGAGGCATAGCCTAGTATAGGAGTGAAAAGAAATCTTCCTCAGAAAATTAACTTTGGCATCAATAAGAAATTGATCTAGTTGATGGACTAGAGGGGTTCAAAAACCTCTATAACTAGTTATCATTAGCAACTCTTAAAAGGGCAGGTCCCACAGAAAATAACCATCAGTGAATCTGTGGTCTCTGCTTGCAGTCTCATCACATAACAGGCTGATTATCATTGGGATCAACTATGATTCTGATTCTTCATAATGCATTTCTCCTTTTTCCCATGTGAGGCAGCCTGGAAGAATAATTGCTGCTAGATGATGATTTTTGGTGCAGAACTAGAAAAAAATTGTAACTGGTAAAGGAAAAATCCTAGAACATTTAAAGTACAGAAAACTAGGCTAGGCGAGGTGGCTCATGCCTGTAATACTAGCACTCTGGGAGGCTAGGGAAATTACTTGAGCTCACCAGTGGGAGACAAGCCTGAGCAAGAGTGAGATCCCCCTCTCTAAAAAGAATCCCCCCAAAACCAAAAAGAAACTATCTGGGCATTACCTCTGTTCATCACTTAGGCCCAAGAGTTTGAAGTTGCTGTGAGCTATGACACCATGGCACTCTACCCAGGGAGACTGAGCTGAGACTCTATCTCAAAATAAATAAATAAATAAACAAATAAAATAAAGTACAGAAAGCTACAATTACCACTAAGAAGAAAATGATTTAGACACCTCCTCTTTCCCTTAAAATAAGAGTTGTTAGGTAACCTATAGGACACCCAGTTGATTGTAATTTTAGATAAACAACACATAAATATGTAATATACATACTGGGTCTGACAAATTCGTGAACTGCCACCATGTGCTTACACTGGCAGCACTGTACAAACAGCTCAGTAAGGTTTCATAGCCTTAGTGTATCAGTGTCTTACAGTTGTGTTTGTCAAAATGTGGTGGTGGTGGCGGCTATGCCTCATTTACGAGTGGTGTTCATTATTGTTGTTGCATGTTTTTGTGTGCTATCACAAGAATGCCAGAATTTGAATTAGAGCAACAAACATTAAATTTCTTGTGAACTTTGCAAGAGTGAAAGTAAAATCAGGGACACATAAGTGTAAGTTTATGGGGATAATGCCTTGAGGAAAATGACAGTGTAAACTGGATTAATATTTTTTGAGGGGAGAGAAGGTGTCACTGATGAAGAGAAGTCAGGGTGACCAGTAACAAGCATAACTGACAAAAATATGGCAAAAATTCATTGTATTGTACATGAAAATCATCAGCTGACTGGAAGAAGCACAGCAGACCAAGTAAACATCAATAGAAAAACAGAAAAATTTTATCTGAAAATGTTGGCATGAGACAGGTGTGTGCAAAAATAGTCCCAAATGAGCTCACCAATGTACAAAAGCAAAGGAGAGTTAAAGTTTGGCAAGACCTTTTGGAAAGGCAAGATGGCATTTTGGGCTGTTTTCTCACTGATGAAACATAGGTGTACCAATATGACCGTGAAACAAAGCATCAATGTGCACAATGGAAGTCAGCAAATTCTCCATGACCCAAAATTTCCATCAGTCCAAATCAAGAGTCAAAACAATGTTGCTAACCTGTATTAATATCAGATGGATTATTCATTATGAATGTGCACCAACTGGGCAAACAGTTAACCAAGTATACTATTCGGAAGTGCTGAAAAAGCTGTGTGAAAAAGGTAGATGAAAACCACCTGAAGTTTTCACCAACAGTTCATGGCTCTTGCATCACAACAATGCACCAGTTCACACAGCATTATCTATGAAGGAGTTTTTAGCTAGTAAACAAACCAACTGTATTGGAAAACCCCACCTAAACTGGCCCCCAATAACATTTTTCTTTACTCAAAAATCAAGTATTGAAAGGAAGGCATTTTGATGACATTCAGGACATCAAGGGTAATGTAATAACAGCTGTGATGGCCATTCCAGAAAGAGTTCCAAAATTGCTTTGAAGGGTGGACTATTTGGGTGGATATTCAGCAATGAGGTATGTAGCACCTTTTCTGGAATGAGTTCACAAACATAATTGTCAGAATTTATATACTCTGGGTATAATGAGTAAAACCTCACTTAGAGATATTTATCATAATTTCACGGATTAAGAAAGTGTCACATTTTATTTGTTCAAGATCATGCAGTGCAATTTCATTTCCCAAATCTTCAAGCCCCTATAGTTTCCTGTTTTTTGCAGTCCCCAAGGCAGCAAGTTCTCTCCAGCCATTTCATCTCTCTCTAGATAATATCTGCTCCCCAGTTCCTCCCTACTGGTATCACACCCTATGTCAGCCTGGGAGCCACTGACTTGGAAATTTGAAACCAACAGAGATTTTAAGACATAAACCAGTTTGTCCCAGATGGAGAAAAATACAACCCTGGTGTAATGTTATTGTACGTATTCCATTGCCTGTTAAAAGCAAGAAAAACTATCACTGAAAGAAAACTCTGAAAGCACTGCAACACCAGCCTTGCCAGGCAGGGCAAAGAAAGAAGAAAGGGAGCTCCCAGTCCTTTGTTCTGGCTGCACACAGACTTTCAGAACCTCGGCAGATCTCCTGGCAAGAACAGCAGAAAGCACACCCCTCCCCTCATTGGGTATGGGTAATGCCTCCTGGCAAAGACCTCAAGCACATTCATCTCTCTCCAGGCCCTTCTAGGGCTGCTGTGTGTCTGCAGAACAGATGGGAGAGTCTGCTTGTCTGACTGTTGGCTGTTTTATTTCACTCAATAAACATTTATTGAGAATCTACTTGTGCCAAGCCCTATGCTGAGGGATGTTCCATTTATGCATGTGCAAATGAACATGTGTTGGTCTGCCCCAAGGAACAAGTGCTGAGAGAATGTGTGTGTGTATGTGTGCATCTATCACCCAAATCAACAAAATGACATGGAAATGGTGAAAAAGAATGGATAACCAATAGCACAATTCATCAACTTTGTCATGAGAAGAATGTCATGGTCTATCTCAGCTTTTGGCTATGCACAGGGATCACTGGGGTATCTTGTTACCTTGAAGATTTTGATTCAGCAGGTCTGGGGTTGAGTCCTAGATTGTGCATTTCTAATAAGCTCCCAGGATGATGATAATGTTGCTCATCTGAGGACCACAGTCAGAGCAGTAAAAGGCTTATCTAATTTTCATACTGATTTGATATATTAGTTTGATGTTGTGTGGGGGGGACCAGAGGTATAAATTTGATTCAGCTCTATATGTGCCCCTGAGGGAAAAGAGTGGATGAGACTCACTTTATAACGGGCCTACAGTGTGCCAGGTACTTTGACTATGTAAATTCACTAATTTCCACAGGTTTCTGATGTTCCATCTCTTTTACAGTTGAGAAAACTTAAATTCAGGGCAATGAAGTATCTTGTCTGGGGTCCCACAGTTAGTAAATATTAAGGGCAAGATTTGATACTGTTACACTGTCTTTTGAAGTCTATGTTCTACCTGTTCCCTTAAGGTGTCTCTTATGATTTCTTTCTGTCTGGAATAAATAGTTTGTAGTTTCTCATATTTAGAAGAAGAAGTTGCCCTCATGTGGCCTTTGATACTCAGTACAACCTAACATGTGACTCTTTACTCAACAGCATTGCTCAATTAATCCAATTCTTAAAAACATGGCTATCAGGGCGCTGCCTGTGGCTCAGTGGGTAGGGTGCTGGCCCCATATACTGAGGGTGGCGGGTTCAAACCTGACCCTGGCCAAACTGCAACAAAAAAAATAGCTGGGCATTGTGGCGGGTGCCTGTGGTCCCAGCTACTTGGAGGCTAAGGCAAGAGGACTGCCTAAACCCAGGAGTTGGAGGTTGCTGTGAGCTGTGACACCACAGCACTCTACCAAGGGCAATAAGGTGAGACTCTGTCTCTAAAACAAAAAAACATCTATCATTAAAACTTTTAGGTGAATTTAAAAAAATAAAATAAAACACTAAATTATCATTTTTTCCCTCCCTGGTAATAAACGGACAGTCGTGAACAGGTTAACAATATCTAGAAGGTGATGAATTTTTGTCATGTTAGAGCAAGAGAAATAATAATAATAAAGGCCAAGGGTGAAATTCCTTCCACTCTGAGAAGAAATACTGTGAAGACTGTTTACCAGGAGCCTTTGGCTCAGCCCCACAGTCTCCAGAGAATGAACATATGACTATCGTTATCCAGCCCAGCCAAGTATTCAAAATATATTAGGTTTCATGGTTAAAGAATTATGTTTATTGTTTCCTCTAATCAATTTTACTTCAGAAAATAAAGAGTGATATATCATTCTTAAGTTCTCGGAAGAAAGGAGTGTCAGAAACCTTACAAATACAGTATGTGTTAAAGAAAATGGGTATAGAGTGGGTTCTTAACTGAAGAGAGAATGTATGGCCTACTCTTTAAGCTCATAGGAAATTGTGACCTCAAAAAATTACCCATGATTTCTCAAGAGAACTATTACTTAACAAAATCTCCACAATAACAATGAATAACTGCCTGCCAAAGAATATAAATAGAAAAGGATTTAATATATATCCCGTAGTTATGAGATTATTGGCCAAGGGACTCTGTGCTAATAAGATCACTACCTCAACCCCCAAATCAAATTCCTCACAAAATAATATCCATATTACTAACTCTTATAAGGAGAGAAGATAATCCTCTATAATTTGCAGCCCAATTGGCATTTATTTTTCTATAAGGGAAATAAAGAAATCAAAATGATAAAATAATTCCATTTTAAAGTAGTTTTCAATGTGCTTATCTTACTGTAGCTTTGAATTTATAATGGAGTAGTTACCATGTTTTATACCTAATACAATGAATCTCTGATAAAACTAAAAATGAAAATAACCTGAATTATTTCCCATCGTTTGCTTATTTTCATAACTGTAGCCAGTCTTGAGCAATTCTCAGTCTTTTCTCTCCCTACGTTATCCTATTAAACTTGAAGATATTGCTCAATAGAAAATCGAACCAACAAAAAGGAAAGATTCTTAATGCATCATTAGGCCTTTCTGGGATAAAAACAGACTGCATCAGTTAAAAATAAATCCAGGAGAATATTTTCTGTCTTCTGATTATTAAATCTAAAAAGGGGCCATTTCTCAATAGGTTGCTTCACAGTTAATTTTATTTATTAGGTCTATGTAATGGTGTTAAAGATGAAGGATATAAGATTCACAAAATAAATGCATAATAAAGAAGTAGAAATTAATTTCTAAAATGTGTATATTACATATTTTATAAACCTATTGCACATCCACTAAGCTTCATAGACATACAGCTTCTGTTTATATTTATGAAATGTGTTTCCTGAGTATTTCCTTAATAGTAAGTCATTTTATTAGTTGTTATTTGCTGTTTCATTACAGACATCCTAAAAGACTATTAGGACTACAATTAAGTGATGAACTCATCAGCTCGACTCACTGATGTTGGTCTAACCCTTCTTACTTATCTAAAATATCAGATGGTCAGAATAGTGTTCAATTTTTATATAAATGGGTTACTATAAATTTGGTTTAATATTTCTCCCTTAAAATCTATTCCTCTTAAAAGAAATCTATTTCTCGCATGACCATTCTTACAGTATGGTATCTTATAATCATCAAAATTGCAACACATCTTCTAAAATAGTCTAACTTAAGAACTTTCTGATTCACTATAGCAGTGCGAGTAATAGTTATAGCAACCTTCCTCTCAGCAGCAGCTCTGACCAATTACGAACACATGGCCAAGTGCTGTGACGGAAGACCATGGTTTGTGTATGCATTTATTTGTACAATCTATATTGATCTTGTCACTGGGGCGGTGCAAGGTAAACTCCTTTTTTCTAACTGCTATGCTTTGAAATCTTATGTAACAATTTTAGAGATTTCCCCATTGGTGGGAAAAGTGAGAAAATCTCCTTTGAATTGTTGAATTGAGTATACAGTAATTAAAGTTCAGGAGAGCAAATGTGGAAGAAACATTTAGTTTTGTTTCGTTGATTTTTGTCTTTTAGAGAATCTTCTGGATACTGATCTCACGCTAAAAAATATTTTAATGATGTTTCAATTGGGATGTCTTCCTGGACACTCCCCATACTACTACTTCATTGATGTCCAAAATATTTTGCAAAAACCTACATTAGCATGTGCCATATAGTGCACTATGGTGTTTGTCTCTCAGCTAGAACATGACTTTCAAGGCGTTAGGCACTACGTGTGTTTGTTTTGTTTTTAGCCCCCACACCAAGTATAACTGGAAAAAGATATGTGCTCAATAAATATTTATTAAATGATTTAAAAATGGTTGTACTGGGTATCATCAGTGCTCCAAGTCATTTTTACATTTTTGTTCCTCTTACTTGTGCTGGAGTGAAGAAAATGGCCAATAGAGGCGGTAGAATACACTAACCAATTATAATCCAAGGCTATAAAAAGCATTTATGTACAGGGTGGCCATAAATTCATGTGCAGTTTAAATGGTTACAATGAACTTTATGACCACTCTGTACATTGTCTCAGATGACATTTTCATATTGAGTTAGAAAATTTGCTTTCCTATTTTGTATGAAGGGAACCTAAGGCTGAGAGAGCTTGGATGCGTTTCCCACATTCATATGGCTTGACTAGAATGTTGTAAAGGCAACACTTCCATCTGAATCCTTAGGCACCTAGTCCTGAACTGTTTCTGTGATGCCATAGCAACATTCCTTGCTGGGAAGCCCTAGGGAAAAGGAAAACTTTCATCTACCTCTAGTAAGGAGGCAACAGCTGGAGAAACGATGAAGGATCAACCAAATCAGACTCCGTTTCCTTCGCACTCTCACCACTTCACTTACTAAGTGACAATTAAATATCGGTCCTATCTAGGCAATATATTTTAATTTGCTGCATAAGACGTAATGGTAGTTGATAAATTTTGAAGTGGTCAGATCCAGAATTATGTAACAAGAATAACAGCAATAATACATCAGGGCTTTAAAGGCATCATTCCATTTAATCTTCACAACCACCTCTGAGTTAGTTGCTAATTATCCCATTTTGCCCGCAAGAAAACCTAGGAGAGGTGAAATACCCCTAGCAGAGGTCACTCATCTGGTGAGTGGGAGAGCCCTAATTCCTAGTTGGATTAGTTTGAGTCACAGAGCAGTGATCTCGGCTGTGAAGCCATCCTATGCCCTACTTTCAACCAGTTGGAGACATTTTTTGTAAGTTTATGAGCCTCAAACTCTATAGGATAAATTTTTTCTGAGTTGTTCACTTTTACATATGTAAAGGAAACTTTTTGTTTTAAATAAGTCTGCATTTTAAAAAGATATTCTCTCTCATTCTCAAGACAAATGTAATTCTGTGATGATCTGGATATATTTCAATAGCCCAAACTGTTCTTCCCACTCTTTCAAATTCAGTGGATAATTCAGCACAATTTATCCTAATCCTTTTGCTGGTATAAGCCTAAACCTGAAAAGTATAAGTCAAGAAAAAAATAGTATTCTAGACACTCATATAAGACTAACACTGGGATCATTGTGAAGCATTATCACATTTTCTTTCTTTCTTTCTTTCTTTCTTTCTTTCTTTCTTTCTTTCTTTCTTTCTTTCTTCTTTCTTTCTTTTATAAAAAGCAGACCAGGGAAGTTGCACTATTACATCTGAATGCTGAAGCCAAGATCTTTCTTGTCTTACCACATTGGAGAAATTTAGTATCTTTGTCAATGCCAATTACGAAAAAAATTGAGTATTTTCCATCCTATTGAATACTTTTTTACTTAAATATGCACTTTACTCAGCCTGACTAAAACCCTAAATTGCTAGCCAGCAGCCCACAGACCAAATTTAATCCTGAAATACATTAGGTTTTGGTGATCCCTTTATTTTTAATTTTTATTTCATTGGCACTAAAAAAAAATTTAGAGATTTTACACAGATTTCCAGATTCACCCAGAAGTCCAGATTTACAAAACCTCATTTAAAATCATACATTTATCATTATGAGGCTGAAATTGCTCCAAAGCAAGCAAGTTCCTAGAGCTAGAGTGGGCTGCACCCTTTCAGGTTGTTAGTCCATATGGCTGCTGCCAGATACTCTCTGCTTTCCTTCCTGCCTCCTGCCTCCTGCCTCCTGCCTCCTGCCTCCTGAAGGCATTCAAATATTCCATCCCAGCATGTGAAACATTCTTTATTTAAGCTTGTTTTTTGAATGCCTTATTTTTGTTTTGTTTAATATTGTAGGTATCTTTAATCTACAGTGGCTTTGTAACTGGATGTACTAGAAGGCAACCATTTTCTCCATTGCCAGAAGTTTACAGCTTTCCAATATTGTTGTCAGGGTATAGTTTCTGATAGTTATCAGGTTGTCTGGTCTGTCTCAGTTGACAACCGTATTCCCAGTGGTAGGTCTCAGGGGCCCTGATTATCTTTCACTCCTGTGAATACATTACCTTATGTGGCAAAAGAGACTTAGCAGATGTCATTTAGGTTACTAATCAGTTATCCTTCAAAAAAGGAGGTTATTTTGAATTATGGGTGGGTCTAATCTAACTAATCACACGAGCCTTTTAAAATCAAGAAAAGTTATTTGGCTACAGGTAGAAAAGATACACAAAGATATGCAAAAAGTCAGAGAAATTCAAAGTACAAAGACTTGAACTACTCAGTGTTGGCTGGTTTTGAAGATGGATGGGACCACCAGCCAAAAAATGCCTCTAAAGGTTGAGAGTGATCCCCATCTGACAGTCAGCAAGGAAATGGGGATCCTGGTTCTGCAACCAAATGGAACTAAATTCTGCAAATAACTTGAACAAGCCTGGAAGCAATTGTCTTTCCTAAAACCAAAAGCTCACCCTGGCTAACACCTTGATTTTTGGCTTTCAAGACTCTAAGAAGAGTATCTAGCCAAGCCTGCCTGACTTTTAACCTATAGAAACTGTGAGATAGTGAATTTGTGATGTTTTAAGCCACTAAGTTTGTATTAATACATTAAGGCAGTGATAGACAACTCACTCAGGCCTCGTGACCACTGGTGACTCTAATGTGTAGTATCAGAAAGGCTCAGAAACCTTCATGCAGAACAGTCATTGTTTCCTTTTGGTGTGGCCATGTCATTAATAATTTATGTTTCTAAGTCAGTCATAGTGATTTGGAGCCTGTATTACTTTCCTATCAGTGTCACAAACAATTAACAAAAAATAAAGCATCCAAACTTGCTGCTGAAAAAATAGAGTAATGGGGCAGTGCCTGTGGCTCAAAGGAGTAGGGCGCTGGCCCCATATCCTGGAGGTGGCAGGTTCAAACCCAGCCCTAGCCAAAAACTGCAAAACAAAACAAAAAAAAATAGAGTAACATGCAAGGCACATAAAACCAAAGCTCTTTACTTTAAATTTTTCAGCATTATCTTTTTTAACTATAAAATCAAATGTATCAATATGTGATGCAAGAAAACAGCTATAAACCCTAATTTTTACTTCTGCATTAAATTATTTTATTAAATATTATTAAATTATTTATCAAAAGAAAACTACAATTGCCATTGTAACAGTGAAACATTTAATACAGTTCTAAAATTACGTGCAGAGCACATTCACAGGAGCCACCAATTTGGGATCTCTTATCAAACTCTGTTCTTGAAATATTATTTTTCAAGGATGCATTATTTCATTAGTGGACAAATATTAAGAAAGACAATGTGATATATTCACTCACTACAAGACTGAACTTTACTCATCTATGTGGTCTGTACATTCTCTAGCAGAGGGAAAAGGTAGACAGATGACCATGTCACTCAATGTTTAATACCAGGGAAATGTGAACCTGCAATTAAACCTATCCTCTACCTTGGAGGTTCCCTGGCTAACTCAAAAGTCATTCATTCATTAAACACAAGAGGCCAATGGGTAAGGATGAAATGCTGAACTGTATGCTGAGGTTATCTTCATAAGATGTATTGCTATTTGATATTATAGTTTTATTAGTCCAACTTATTACAACAGGTCTTCTAGTAGAATGTCAGCCCCAAGGGGCCAGTGAATTTGCTTTCTTGTTCACTGATGGACATCCATCCAGATTACTCCTGGTACACAGTAGATACTCATTAAATAGTTATAAAATTAATGAATAAATGATGAGAAATCTAGAAATCCTAATATACTATTTTTATCCTAACTCTCACCAAATTGTACCTGTTCCTAATTTTCTCTAACCCTAATTTCTCCAAAGTATTTTCATTAAAACAGTGAGTCTTCCTATGTTGCGTTTAGTCAATATACATGACTGAGCACCTTGAAAACTCCCTGGCTCATTCCAGAGTCATTCATTCATTCATTCAACAAAGGAGGGGAAGAATGAAGTCAGAGAGATAGCAAAGGTCCAGATCATAAGAAGCCTGGTAGGACCTTGGAAGGTCTCAGGCTTTTAGTAAGAATGAGATGGGAAGCCACTAGAGGACGGGCGTTTTCAGTATCAAATTTTGATGAACACTTTAATAGGATAAGTATAGCAACTATATGAGGCAAGGCTGGAAACAGGATTTTCAGTTAGGAAGCTGGTGAAACACTGTCATGGTCTTTGCCCATGCACTCACATAATTCGAACTAAGTGCTTGAATAAACTTTGTTAGAAAATAGGAGCCATCTTAGAAGCCCTTCTAAGATGCTTGGTACTGATTGCCAACTGTCCTGTCTTTCATACCCTTTCTTTCTCCATGTCTAAGCTCATGGGGCATTGCAGCTGCAAAGTAAATTGAAGAGGCTATTTGATTTTAATCGCTTCCGGTTCTTGTTTGGTCATTCCTCACTCAGGCTCATTTCACTTTTGCAAAGCTCAGACACAGTGTTATCTACATTCACTATAAAAGACAAGCTATGCTCTGTTTATCCAAAAAAAAAAAAAAAAAATTGCATTGTCTGAGGAACTTTTCAGGGAGCTTCTCAAGTTACTTCCAGAGCCTATGATGCTTAGGTCATCTCAGACTGAAAATCCCACCAGTTTTTAGGCTTCCCCAGTAACCACATTAAAGGGAAAGTCTATGATGTGCTGCTTCTGCTATGCTTTCCTGTGAAGGATTTAACCCAAATAAAGTATGCAACTTGAGCCCCCAGGGCCCATGAACACCATTCCCACCACCCATCATTCCTTTTAGCTACATTCATCCATATTAAAGCAGATTCTATGGCACCTGGATCTACAAAAGTTTGCTATGAATATAAATATATTGATAGATGGAACCTGGATATTGCTGAGGGGGCCTCTACTACAGTATAGACTACAGCAGTTAAGATGATCTAAATTGCCTCTCTCATACTTTAGTTCAGCAGCCTTTGCTCATGTCACTTAACCTTGTTTAGTCTCTTTTGTCACCTGGAATATAGGCCTATCAGGAGTGAGGAACAAAGACAATAATACATATCAATAAATACTAGTTGTCATCATGTAAACTATTATTCTAACTTTTACCACTCCTATGAAGATGGGTGTGCATCTTCCAAAATGGTACCTGACCTTAGGAAGTTATCTGACTGGTTTTCTACCTTTATATTAAAGACTACATACTGAGAAAAGGTCATTCTAAGAGCATGGCAGCATTGATCCACCAAGGTATTTTACCAATCACCTTTATTCTATCTCTTCTCCGTTTGTTTGTGGTCATAGAGGAAACTAATGTAAGAATTTTCAGGTTCCTGAGATATATTTGAGGTGATGGATGCAAAGACCACCAAGTATAAAAGGAAAGGAGGTGTGGTAGGTGAAATCCTAAAATGGTGAAAACAGCCAGGGCAAAAGCTCCCACAGATCTTTCTTTTTTTTCTTTTTCTTTCTTTCTTTCTTTTCTTCTTCTTTTTTTTTTTTTATTAAATCATAGCTGTGTACACTAATGCAATCATGGGGTACAACATCCTGGCCTTATATACAATCTGAAATACAGCTATAACCCAACTATAGCACAGACCTTTCTCTTTTGTTTGGTTTTCTTATCTAAGAATGACAAAGAAAGATAATAAAAGCAATAAGGGGGTGGTGCCTGTAGCTCCTATATGCAGGAGGTGGCGGGTTCAAACCCAGCCCTAGCCAAAAACTGCAAAAATTAAATACATTAATTAATTAATAAAAAAATAAAAGCAATAAGGAACGTGAGGGGGGAGAAAGAATAGAGAGTCACAACAGAAATTGAAGGGGTAAGAAGGACAAACTGCAAAAAAAGAGCAGAATTAAATAGTGGAAGAGAAAGGAAGAGGAAGGTAGAAAAAGAGAAGGGAAAAGGAAGTTACCAGGAGATTGGCCACAGCCTAGTGCAATGCAAAGGAAACCCAGGTACCCACCACCAGCCTCACAGAATGTAAAGTCTATTTACAGTTGAACACATTCCTCTTTCAGTCCTGGGACTCTTTTGTGAATGAAAATCCCTCTATCTCTAGAAAATTGAAACTTCAGACTTTACTTGATCTTTGAGTTCCAATGACATCACTGAACAATCACTTGAGCCTTGTCTACGTGATTACATTGACGTTATCATTGCCCTTTTGAGGTAAAACCTTTTGCTTCCCAGAGGCACAGTGTACAAAGTGAAGTGTGCTCAAGGATGCCCATTTTGTGAAGAACAGCGGCCTCCCCAGGAAAGGGAAGAGGACTGGCTCAGAAAACAATTCAGAAGTTGACACTGATGAAACTTCTCACTCAAGTTATTTTGCTTTCATTTTCTGTTGTCAATGAATCCGTACACAACATTTAACATGCTGATACTCTCAGTCTGTTCACTGTATTTCTAGACTAGGTATTTTATTAAATGTGCTCTGTTGGCCAAGAGAAAAAAAAGTGGACTATTTAAGATTCTCCTTATTAAACTTACTTGTTTAAGTGATAGAACTTTAATCTGACTTCATTCTCCTAAAATCACAAAGCACCAAGTACTATATTCCAAATTGAGCAAAAAGAAAATTCCATAATTGGTTGCTTTAGCATGGGATACACCAGCATATTTCTCAGCCCATATGGGACTTGAGAATTCAACCCGTTTGTATGAAATTGGTGAGTTCCTGTTGCAAAGTTAAAGCTCCTAATTGCTGTCCAACCTCAATAGTAGATTGAATGAAACTTGTTTTACATAATTGGTAAAATATAGCATATTAGTTTAGTGTTTAATAGTAACACTCAGAATTTACACACAAATCTATCACACTGGGGCAAAAATAGTGAGTGAGAGGCAATGGTGGCCTGGACACTGGATGTTCCAATGGAGGTAGGTGGAGGAAGATGGACATGAGCAGGGGTAACAGTCTAAAATATTTATCAACTGCCTCAGGAAGAGCACTGCGTCTGAACAAATGCAGACTATCCAACTCTAACACTGGCCAGCCTGCCTGTGTATATCAGGCACACATGCCCTGAACACAATGTATGTGATGAAAAATTAAGAAATACGTTGAGATAAGCTTCTGGACTGAGAAATTGAATGTATGATGCTTTCATTTCCCCCAAATAAGAAAGACTTGAGGGAGAATTGTTTTATGTGGTAATTGGTAGGGCTAATATACACTTTAATTGTGGATGTAAGAAGACGAATGTGCCTGTGGAACATCCACATGGAGAAGTTAAACAGACAGTTGATTTGTTTCTGGAGCTCAAAGGTGGGTATCAACAAGAAACACAGATCGAGTCAGCATTGTGGTAAGCCTTAAACATGAGCATGAAAGAGGTTACCTAAAGGGATGGGGGGAGCCCTAAGGTTTGAATGATCCAACCTTTATTTAGAGATGAGGTCACGAGATGGAACCAACTGAAAAATAATAAAAGCCTAACAAGGGAAACGGAGAGGTATAGACTCCCAGAAGCCACCAAAGTCACTGGAAGAAGGTAACTTATGATGAAAAAGGAACAGTCAACTCTCTCAAATGTTCCAAGAAGCTAAGAATTCAGCTTGCTGGATCTGATTACAGGGTAGTCAGTGCTGAACTCAACAGAAGTTGTTATCGTAAGGGGTAGGGCCACTTTGGAGTTGGACAGACAGTAGGAGAGAAAGGAGGCAGACGCGGCATATGCAGATAAGCCTCACCAGAAGTTTGACAATGACATGTAACAGGAATGAGGTGAGGGATGCTGAGAGTATGGGACCTCGAGTTTGAGTTCAAGACAGAAGACAGCGAAAAATACGTTGACATGTAATCTTCATAACAACTCCGTAATTTAGGAAAGTGTTATTTCTCCCATTTGCTAGATGTGAAAACTAAAATTAAATACCTGGATCAGGTTCACACAGCTAATAAGAAGCAGAGCTGAAAGTTGAACCCAGTCTGTTTTATCCCACAGTTCTAGGCTAGACTTCCAATTCTTGACATTTTCTTGCATTTATTTACCCACATGACCATTTCCCTCATTTAAAAAATTATTTTAATACAAATAATCATTGTACATGAGGCTCACTTTCTAAGAAAAGAGGCTGAGCCTTACTCATCCTTGAATACTAAATACCTAGTATAATATCTGATCATGGGTAATAGGCCCTTTAAATGGATATATGTTGCAGAAATGAATAAAGAATGAATTAACCAATAGCTAGATTTGGGGGCTTTTAAAATAAAGAAAACTATAGAACTTCTCTATAAAACAATGGAAATATAGAGAAATTGGTCAGCCTTTAAAATATTTAGGCTATAAAAGTGATAACACAGAGAAACAGTGCTTTCTTTAAGGGTGAATATGATAATTAACCCTGCACCAAATTGTTCTTTGTTCTCACTTCACACTTCCCAAGTTTGTAAACAGCAAACTGTTAAGTAAGAACTTGACCCAATCTTACATAATCACCAGTCTCTCTTAAAATGAACCACACTTGCCTGCCGCTTATTTTTTTTTTTTCTCTGTACTTAAAATATATACAAGGTCCTTATCTCCACATGGAATCCATTCTCAGGTAGTCCTGATTTCACTGTGCTGTTCCACATGAGGCCAGCACATTTGTATGGAAAGGAAAAGGTGCGTTCAATCATCGTGATACTGTGTGTGCTGGGTAATAATAAATGGATTTCTTTAAACATTCATGTGATTGAGTGATTCCTCCAAACCACCACACATTCTGCTCAGCTGTTTTGCTGGTGTGTTACTTCAAAGCCCATTTAATACATTTTTTAATTGTTCCCTTTATCATATGAGTAAAGCAGTTTTAACAAATATCCTAAGGTTAAAATAGTGTGCAATAGTTTAAAAATGTATGAACTCTGATGTCTGTCTTTAAATGCTAATAATGTAAGTTTCTGGTGAAAGAATTTTGTATTGAGCTTCCTTGAATAAACTCTTTCCTTCTCATTTTCAGATCATTTACCCTTTGCAAGTCTGAATTGGAAAAAGAGCTTTTCAGGTGAACAAAGTTGTTTCATGATCTAATGTGGAATACTTCTGTTTGGTTTGGCTTCATAAGGGTTAGCTAGAAAAGAAGTTTAGGCTTTGCCCATCTACTAATTACATACATATTGTTAACAGCTATTTGCGCTACAAAAAGTAAAAGACAGACACCTAAAGTCAGCTAAATTTGCATTCTGATTATTTGCAGACAGCTTCTAATCCCACCAAGTTTGTTTTCTACTAGTTTTTCCCCTTCTATATCACCTACTAGTTTTCCCTTAGTATATCTATAAGCATCAAGCATTTTTTTTCCAAAAAGGATATACAATTTAGCTATTCATTTATGCAAATGATGGTAAACAGAATTATAAAGACAGATAATAAACAGCAAATGAGGTTATTTTGTTTCACGCTTTATGTTGTCAGAGTTCTGAGCATGGTTTAGTGTTTTCTATTCATGACTTTATATTACCAAATTACTCCCTGATGGCGTCTCAGATGTGCTTTTGTCTGCAAATGAGAAGGAATAAAATACCAGGACATTAACGTTAAATTACAATCGTTAATGGCGTAAATACGAAAATAATTACTGCATCATACCATCAATTGTTATGTGTTCATTACTGAAGTTCTTGTAAAGCCTTCATTTTCTTGTTACAATTATTTTTTCCTTTATTTTTGTCTGGCTATTTTATAGCCCTGACAGTACTTTAGCAACATT
Organism: Galago senegalensis; assembly: GCA_963575145.1. NCBI lineage: Eukaryota > Metazoa > Chordata > Mammalia > Primates > Galagidae > Galago > Galago senegalensis. Next base: position 36,747 of record CAUYTI010080096.1, read on the forward strand.
CAGCAGTTACACAAGCCATTTAATCCCGCTCAAAGCTTCATTTAAACTTCATTTAGCTTCATTTTATTCGTGTATATATGCCTTTTACTTCTTTCTGACAGTCAAAAGGTACTTCTGGAGTAGGTGCTGGAAAGATGTGTCAAAGGAGACCATCTAAAACCAGCAATAAACTTCGGAGAGGGGTTCAGACTTTAACATCGCTGGATAAAATAACCTTTATTAAATAATCAAACTTATTGCGCCCCCATCCTCTAAAATTTTAGGTTTGGGGGTCCTCCCTTCTTCTCCTGTTTCCTTCCACTCTTCCTCTCAGTCCTCCTCTTCCTCTTCCTCGTCCTTTTTGCCTCTTTTTAAAATCGACTTATAATTCTACCTCCAAGATGCTTTCAAATCTCGGCTTTCTACTCCTGCCGATTCTGTTTCTTTTCCTCTGCTGGGTCTCACCTGCCTTTCCACCGCGCCTACCCCAGCCCTCTTCTCTCAGCTTTCTCTCCGTGGCTGGCAGGAAAGGGACCCTCTCCAGCCACACACACACACACACACACACACACAGACACACTCCAGATGCCTGGCCTCCGAGGGTCGTCCAAGTACACCCTTTTGTCTCCTCCACTCCCTGACCATCACTGCACAGCCTCCAGCCGGCAGTGGCAGGACCGCTGTCAAAAGCTGGAAGGGGGCGGGTGTGGAGGCCCAGCGGGCGGTCCAGCACCGGCAGCATCCTGAGCTGCGCGAGCTTACACACACACACACACACACACACACACACACACGAGAGAGAGAGAGAGAGAGAGAGAGAGAGAGAGAGAGAGAGAGAGAAGAGAGAGAGAGAGAGATATCTCTCACCAGTTCGCTCTCAAAGCCAGCTCTGTCACTGGGTAAAACTTACTGCTCGACCCCACCCCACCCCTGGAGTTCAAGGCATTCTGTGCACATCTTTTTCAAAATATCCAGAGCGAGGAAAGGGAAAGTGCACACTGGACACGGCACGATTACACATAGCCCTGGTACCTCTCCTTTCTCTTTCACCTATTTACTCTTGCAATCTCAACAGTCTCTTCCAGACAACGCGCAAACGACACGCACCCCATCCCCGCTGACAGTCCAGGCTTGGCGCCTCAGCCCCTGGCGCTCCATCCCCGTCTGGGTCCCTCTGCCCGCCGCCGAGCCCCTAGCACTCTCTTCAACTCCTGCCCATGTGCAGCCTGGCGCGGCCGGCTCCTTAGGCCAAGCCAATGCTCCAAACTTTTTCTCGCCCTTTTCGCGGTCCCAAATCATGCTCATCCTGAGGGTCTGACGCTCCAGCCCCGAGCTCAGACCCCACAGAGGAATGCGGTGAGACCCCCTGTTCTCATGGATTCGAGTCTCGAGGTGTCCAGCGCTAGTGTGCGCAGGACAGCTCTAGACCCGGCAGGGATTCGACGGGAGCCCGGGAGGATCCAGCTGGCAGGTGCAACTTGCCAGCGACTCCCGGTTCACCGTCCTTGGGGACCGCGGGTTTGGCTTGATGAGAACAAAGCTGGAGTCCGGGGAGACTGTCAGACGGGAGGCGCTAAGACAATAGCAATAAAGGGAACTTAGAAGACAACCGCTGCGCAAAGTTGTCTGCGAGTCCGGATGTCCTGCGATCGGTCGCCGGCTCCCGCAGCAGACCCCCAATCCCCCGGCCCCGGGCCCCACCGCAGTACACGCAAAACCCCTCACGGCAGCCAGTCCCTGGATGCAGTGTAAATGCCCTGGGCACCCAGACGCATCTTGGGGCTCCGGGGACGCTCAGAGCTTGGACAGTAGCCACCCGGCAGGAAGACCCGCCAGCGCGCTCTCCTGGCTTTACCTTTCGGCGGGCTGCCTGGGAGTCCGCGGCGCGCCGCCCGCTGGCTGTGCCCTCAGCCCCTGCCGCCGCCGCGGAGAGCAGACAGCGGGAGCCCGGCTCGCTGCGCCCCGCCCCCGGGCGCCAGGCCCCGCCCCCGGGCCCAGGTCCCGCCTCTCCACGCTGGCCCGCAACCCGCACCGAGCCACCACGGCTCAGTGGGGTTTCCTCTTGAGCTGCTGTGGGGACAGCGTCCGCAGCTGCTGCTGCGGGTGCCCGGGATGCTGTTCTGTCCCTGTCGCTGTCGCCGCTGCTGCTCTTGCACGCCATAGACCAGCGAGGATGTCCCAAATTACCAAGAGGCACCCCTTACACCAAACAATTGGAAATTACCTCTACGAATAGGAGTACTCTGATTGTGGTCCACGCACCTGCAGCATCAACATCCCCTGTGAACTTGCTAGAAATGTAAATTTCTAGACTCTACCCCACATCTACTGAATCAGAATCTCTGGGGGTGAGGCAGAGCTATGTGTATTTTAACAAGCTCTTTAATGCTCTTCCAAGTCTATTAAAGTTGGAGAAGCACAGACTACTAAGGGAACTAAGTGGCTGATCAGATACATGCTCCCTCAGTCCTGAGACCCAGCAGCCCACCCGGGCCGAGAGTTTAACTTGGCAGTGTTTGCAAAGCTCAAGAGTACGTTGTCTGCACCCTGGATGTCATTCATCTTGCTTTATTGACTGTGAAGTCTTTAGAGATAAACAGAGAGGGGAACACATTTACTTCTGATCTGACAGCTCTAATGAGCTCAAGGAAGAATTATGTAAACATTATTAAGTGTAATAAACACGTGCCGGCGTAAGGCAATCTCCTCTGGAGAAGGCTTGGCAAAAGCAGGCATGAGCCAACGTTTTATTCATAATGTCTTTTTAACTTTATGTTGCCTGCGTAATAGGCCTTTGGCTTTGCTGTTGCCCAGACGGAAAATCATTACCCCAGTAATGGATGATCCAGTTCAAAAGGAGAGCCACTGGGATGCTGACGCTTTCATTCATAAACACTATGTATCAGAGACAAGTGAAACCGTCTTTTGCCAATGTGCTGTTTTAATTATCCAACTGTTATACATGTTTCTTGTTTCATCTTCCTGAGGTGTCATTTGGCTCAAACTGCAGAAAATAAGTAAAATTTACCCATTCATTCAACCTTAACACTTTTTTGTGGGGAGTTCCCCTTTTGTTTCTCTCTCTCTCTTTTTTTTTTTTTTTTTTTTTTTTGAGAAAGAGCCTCAAGCTAACCCCCGGGGTAGAGTGCCATGGCATCACAGCTCACAGCAACCTCCAACTCCTGGGCTCAAGAGAGTCTCCTGCCTCAGCCTCCCAAGTAGCTGGGACTACAGGCACCCGCCACAACACCTGGCCATTTTTTTTTGGTTGCAGCCATCATTGTTGTTTGGCGGGCCTGGGCTGGGGATATGAACCTGCCACCTTAGGTGTATGTGGCTGGCGCCTTAGCCTCTTGAGCTACAGGCACCAAGCCGGGAGACATACTTCTTATCTTGACCTGTCAAAAATTTTGAAATCCCTCCACAGAGTGGGTCACACATGCAGTGAGTGCTTTGTGGTGACCTTATTTGTGGTTTTGTTTCTTAGGGTAAAACCTGATTTAAGGGCCCAAATGATGAACACCCCTAATTTGAAAATATGAAATCTGAAATGCTCCCAAATCCAAAGTTTTTGAGTACTAACATAAAGCCATGGTGGAAAATTCCACATCTGACCTCATATAACAGGTTGTGGTCAAAATGTAGACGCACAACACAGTTTATCCAGTATCCTCTAGTATTCTGGGGATGTTAGTGTGCAGCTTACTTACCGTGAACACATTATTTTTTCACTGTTTTACTGTTCACTACTTATGTGAGAATAAACATAGCTTATTAGTAGCACACGATTTAAGAGTCAGGAATGATTGTGATGCTAAATCACAGATTGTCCACATGGGTGGCTGAGGTAGTGGCACCTTTGCTTTCTGATGATTCAAAGTACACATAATTCATTTCATACATGAAATTATTAAAAAAAATTGTGTAATTTTACCATCCAGCTATGAGTATAAGGTATATGTAAAACACAAATGAATTTCGTATTTAGACATGGATCCCATCCCCAAGATATCTCATTATGTATTTGCAAATATTCCAACATTTAAAAAGATCAGAAATCCAAAACACTTCTGATCCCAAGCATTTTGGATAAGGAATACTTGACTTGTATATATAAATTTGATTATATGTGTTCGGAAATAGTTTATTTTCCTGAATAGTATTTTAATACATGTAAAAGCATTTTCCTTTTGGGGGCATTCTGAGTATGCACTGTACACTAAAGAAAAGGTGGGTTTTGTTTATACAATTGGCCTTGTGCATATTTACCACATGGTGGCAGTACAGCAGCCCCTGCTTATCAGGGACATAGATACCTTGTAAGTGGCCATAGTGGGAAGATATTTTCCCCCTCAAGTTTCCATAGCTGGAAATCATGCCCATATGTCCTAATCTGTGGCTAAGTAGATTTTGTGATAAACACATATAATTCCAAATTCTTTCACAGTCACAAACACTCTCACATGCAGGACAAAAACTCTGTTTTGTCTAGTACTTCGTTAATCATTATGTGCGAATCATTTGTATTTATAATGAAGCACTGCCTTAGATAAGGAGGCAAAATCAACTTTAAAACTCATTAGTGTGACTTTCAAAGCAGTGTGAAGGATAACGTATTTCAGGCGTGGCATTGCTGTTGCAGACATGCTACCTCAGTGGTTCTTAGCTGGAACAGGGAGAACGTCTACAAGGATGGCCTACATGAGGCTAGAGGGGAAAGGGGCGTGGGTGGGTTGTCAGCCATCACCTTTTGGTTACAAACATTTATTGAACACTAATTGATCGTTACTTTATTGTGTAAAAGCTTGTCTCAGACTTTTAAGAACTTAAGCTACAAAGGTATACACAACAGAGAAATCCAGCAAATACAAGAGAAGACAAGTCCCATTACCTGAGTGGAAGGAGGGAAATAATATTAATTTTATATGTTTTTTTCAAGGGATTAGAGAAGAGAGTAGAAATAGGCAGGATGGAATAGGCAAAAGATCATGGGAATAATAATAATGCAACCCAGGTTCTTGTCTCAACTCTGCCCTTCACATTCTGGACCACCTCAGTTTCCTTGTGTTCAGAGGAAGCACTTGGACTTGAGCCTTGGTCTTGGAAGCATCAACAGAAATATGTTCTGCAAACAGGTGATATTAAGGGCTATCCTTCAACAAAGATCTGTGTTGAAATAAGTGAGGAAAGAGTATTACGACATTGCATCTTATCCTCTTTCCCTCCCTCTCGGAGAGTCAGGATTTATTTAGTAGGTAAAGGCTCTGAGTGGCCTAAGCAACTAGTATCACTTTGTTTCATATAACGTTTCAAATAATTTAAACATGGAACAGAATTTATCCCTCTACTTCACTCTATGAAATACCAGCTAACATTCTGTATTCATAGTATGAATGACTTTTGATATATAACTTGGGAACCACTGAATTAAGAGGACTTTAAAGTCTGTTCCCTCTCTAGGAATGTGGATCAGAAGCTCCAAGAAGGCAGGAAGCTATGTCTATCTTCTTCTTCTTCTTCTTCTTCTTTTTTTTACTTTATCCCCAGGATTTGGCATAGAGTAAGGGATGTTTGGATTTTGCAAAGCAATAGTGTTTGCAAAATCAAGGCATGAACTATGGTAGTATAGGTTTTTCTCTTTCCACTCCTTCTAGGAAGCATAGCCTATGTTTATCCCTCTTATGAAGTTGTATACATTTCAAATTTAAGCAACTCCAGCTAGAAAAAGGAGACAAAGGCCACTTTTTAAAAAACCCTAAAATCATAGGGGAATTATGCAGCGTCTTTGTTGGCAATGTAAAAGTGTGTTGTCTTGAAGATATTTGACCCTAATAGGATTGCTTTTCTAGTTCCTCCTTTGTTTCCATAAGTTGAATTTTTATCCAGATCCATCTAGAAAAAAAAATTAGATGGAAGGAAATGATGGATAACTCCATTCTGAACATCAAAAAGAAAGAAAGAATCCTAGAATGGAGGAGAAGTGGAGGTTTTTAAAGAACCAAGAGGCTCACGGTAGTAGAGGATGAAGAAAGAGATCTATAGAAATGGGAGGAGCCCTGAAGGAGAGGAGATGGTGCCCAAGTGTGTGGCCCCAACATCATGAAAGAAGTTTCAGATTCCCAGTAAGCCCTATATAGGCTCCAGTGCGTGTCCTGAATCCGAAGTAAAGAACTCAGATGTATTCTGAGTGTATTCTACCAGATTCTGGAAATGAAGTTATTCAGTTAAAAGGCAAACTTTTCTCAGGGACTAGATGGTACCATTCTAGGAAGGGCTTAAGAAGGAAGGGACAAAGTGCTGAAACATCAGTTCTGCTGATAGGACAAGTAGTAGGGAGTGCAATTTCAGGCTTTGCCTACCTAATGATATCAGTTGCCTACGATGACCTTTGGTTAAGGCAAGTTCTAGAAGATGTGTCTGCTAAAATGCAATATGTAAGCAGAGGAAAAATGACACATTTGCCATTAGTAGTCATATTCACATCGCAGGAGACAGGGTCCTAGGAAATAGAACACTGGACAGGTAAATTTTATTGGGGAAATGGAAGCTGAAAAATGTGGGATGGTGCTGTAGGACAGCACTGCAGAGGCCCTGGGAGTTAGGCCTGCTGGAGCCAAGAGCTTAAGGGGGACCCCAAATACAAAATGTGGGAGACACCCAAGGTATGTTTTATCTACTTTACAATTTTGTTCACAGCAGAGATAAAAAGAGACAATATCAAGCTGAAAATAAAAAATCTTGGAAGACAGCCCAGGTCTTCCCATTTCTGCTTTATATCAACTGCCCTGTTCCTATTAAGTTATTTGCATCTAAAAATGAAGTTTCAATGTTTATAATTATGTAATATTTGTGCACCAATTTGTATACTTTGTATTAAATATATGTACAAATATATTTATAATTATTTAAAAAGTAAGTGAAATAAAATCCAAGTTTTAAGCTTATTCTTATATTTATTCATTCTTCTTCACCTGCATTCCAATGTGATTTCTTAATAAGAAAAAGGAATGAGGTTTCAGTTGGCATTCTGGAACTAGTAGCCTGTGGTATTTCCATCAGAAATTTTAGTGGACCCTAGTACTTATGTGGAGTTAATAACTGTACTAATTATAAATTATGCCACAGTTTGACTTTTCCCTGCCCTACATTATTTTGAGTTTCTCACCCAGGTTTGTTCTCCATGGAAGTAGGTCCTGTGTGTGAACGTCACCAGGCATGTGTGTAATGTGCAAAGAAGTTTGCTAACTGGGGGTTGGGTCCATCTCTCCAGCATTCAGGTGGAACAACACTGCAGACTTAAAATGAAACAAATCCTTTAGATCTACGGAGGTCATTTTTATTGAATTTTTGATCAACATATATGTTTTAAATTGTACATATTTATGGAGTACAAAAATGATGCATATAATGTATAGTGATCAGATTGTGGTAATTAGCATATCAATCATGTCAAACATTTGTCATTTCTTAGTGTTGGGAATACTCAATATTCTCCTTCTAACTAGTGAGACTATGTACTATTCTTATTAACTATAGTCATCCTACAGCATATAGCACACTAGAACTTACTCCTCCGATTTAGCTATAATTTTGCATCCTTCAATAAATCTCTTTCTATCCCTTACTTCTCTCTACCCTTCCCAGTCAGAGGATCCTCTGTTACACTTTTTACTTGCATGAGATCTTTTTTTTTTATAGCTTCCACGTATGAGTAGGAATGCTCTCATGTTTAACTTTCTCTTCTTGGCTTATTTCACTTAATATAACGTCTTCCAGTTTCATCCATGTTGCTGCAAATGACCGTAAAGAATTTCATTCCTTTTATAGTAGAATAGCATTGGGCATGTATATACCACATTTTCCTTATCCAGTCCTTTGTGGTTGGACACCTATGTTGATTCCAGATCTGAGCTATTGTAAACAGTGCTGCAAGAAACACGGGGTGCAGTTGTCTCTTTGATACACTGATTTCTTTCCCTTTGGATAAATGCCCAGTATGGGATTGTTGGATGACATGGCAGTTCTATTTGTAGTGTTTTGAGGAAACTTCATACTGTTCTCCATAGTGACTGTACTAGTTTACATTCCCACAAACAGTGTATAAAAAAAGAATTCCCTTTTCTCTTCACTCTGACCAGCATTTCTTACTTTTTGTCTTTTTGATACCAGCAGTCCTAACATATGAGATGATACCTCATTGTGGTTTTGGTTGGCATTTCCTCAATGATTAGTGATGTTGAGCATTTTTTTCATATATTTGTTGGAAATTTGTATGTCTTCTTTTGAGAAATGTCTGTTCAGATCCTTTGTCCATTTTCAATTGGCCTCTTTATTTTTTTGCTGCTGAGATGTTTGAGTTCCTTCTATATTCTGGATTTTAATGTCCTGTTAGATGACTAGTTTGCATATGTTTTCCTCATTCTGCAGGTTGTCTTTTCACTTTGTTGTTTACTCCCTTTGCTGTGCAGAAGCTTTTCAGTTTGCTATAATCCCTTTTGTTTACTTTTGCTTTTGTTGTCTATACTTTTTTTTTTTTTTTTTGAGACAAAGCCTCAAGCTGTCCCCCTGGGTAGAGTGCTATGGCTTCTGCTCACAGCAACCAACCTCCAACTCCTGGGCTCAAGTGAGTCTCCTGCCTCAGCCTCCCAAGTAGCTGGGACCACAGGCGCCCGCCAAAACGCCTGGCTATTTTTTTGGTTGCAGCCATTATTGTTGTTTGGCGGGTCCAGGCTGGATTCGAACCCGCCACCTTAGGTATATGTGGCTGGCGCCTTAGCTGCTTGAGCCACAGGTGCCGGCCTGTTGTCTATACTTTCGAGGTCTTATTCATAATTTTTTTCCCCAAACCAATATCTTCAAGCATTTCCACTTATGTTTTCTTCTAGTAGTTTTATAGGTGTAGGTCTTACATTTAGGTCTTGAATTGATTTTTGAATCAATTTTGAATTGACTTTTCTGTAAGGTGAGAGGTGGGAGTCTAGTTTCATTTTCTGTCTATGGGTATCCAATATCCCCAGCACCATTTATTGAAGATAATATTTTTTCTTTGGTGAGCATTCTTGGCACCTTTGCCAAAAATTGATTGGTTATAGATACATGGATTAATTTCTATGTTCTATATTTTGTTCCATTGGTCGATTTGTCTGTTTTTATGCCAGTACCATGATGTTTGCATTACTACAGTTTTTGTAGTATGTGTGAAGTCTGGTCATGTGATGTAGGAACCATTTTTAAAGCCATATAACTTTGCAAGAGTACTTTGTTAAAAATTTTTTTTCCCATCTATTTAGGTCAAATTTTGTTTTACATCCTTGTTATTATATGGTTTGTGCTAATTTTCCTGAGTTACTGCAACCTAGAAAACAAATATTTCAAAAACCCACCCCAAATTCCTATATAATTCCTGACATGTGGTAATTGCCATTATAGAAAGAGAAACTAATAAGGTTTCAGAGGATTAATAGAGTATTAACAAGTCTATATATTTTTTTTTTGAGTCTATATTCTTAATGTCAAGGTAAAGTGTTCATTTTTACCCAACAGGAAATGACTCTTCTTGAAGTATTTATTTCATCGGCTTATTACAGTTTGCTTTTAGGCAAAAAACTATTAGTTTGGGTGAAAGGACATGATTTATACTAGTGTCATTGGTGACCCTGAAAGTTTAAATGTTATGCCAACTCTTCCATATTCAAAGTAGAGAGAAATTCAAGCATCATATTCATTTTTCTTAAGGAGGATTAGTAGTGTTTTCAGGTTCCAATGTCAGCTTCCATCTTAGCAAAATACTTGAAAAGCAGGAAGTACCCATATGTTGGCATGTTGAACTCCTTCAATGATGTTTTTGGCATTTTTGGTGATAGATTTGTGTCATATTGTACAAAGAAATGTTCCATTTCAGGTTTCTGTGTAAGTCTTGAGCTCAGTGATTTATTCTGACAGATAACAATCTTTTGTAAGCCATCTAGGGGAGATGCAGCACCCTCTGTAAGGTATGGTAGACAGAATAAAGCCCTCCACTGGTGTCCATGTCTTAATCCGTAGGCCTGGAAACCTGGGGATTACTTGACATGTAAACAAGGGACTTTGCAAATGTAATTAAGGAACTTGAGATGAGGACATTTTTCTGAATTATGTCGGTGGGCTCAATATAATCACAAGAATTTTTGTAAGTGGCAGGCAAAAGGGTCAAAATCAAGAAAAGGAAGTGTGACAACCGAAGCAGAGGTTGGAGTGATATACTTTGAAGATGCGGAAGGGGCCACATGAAAAGAAATATGGGTGGAAAAGGTAGGAAACGGATTCTTACCTGGAGCCTGAAGAAGGAATTTAGCCCTGCCGACACCTTGTTTATAGCTCAGCGAGTCCCATTTTTTGATTTCTTACTTCCATAACTATGAGATGATAAGATCATGGCGTTTTCAGCTATGTGTTACCTCAGCAATAGGAAACTAGTGCTTATATGACCCCAAATTCCTTTTCTTTTCAGAGAAAACTCCTAAGAGTTAATGGGGTAAAGAAGAAAGAAAAGTTAGAGTTAAACAGGTCCTTGTTCAAATTCTGATTTTGCCACTTCCTGTCTGAGGGTTCTTGAGTAAGTAAATTCTTTAACCCTAAATTTCTTTTTCAGGAAAAAGGGTTGTGGTGAAATTTAAATATGGTAAGATATGTAAAATGCCCAGAGCAATGCCTGGATAAACATATACATTTAAGATAGACCTTCAAGAAATGTTACTCCCATTCTCCACCAGATAGCTGAAGATTTGTGGCATAAAAATGGTCTACCTGGAGGTTTCTACCGTGTATTAGGAGCACCTGGTGCCTTCTGGGAAGATGCCCATCCTCATCTCTTAGCATGAGTAAAGCAAAAAGACTAGCATGGAGGCTGTGTCCAAACCTGCAAGCTGAGAGCTGAGATGCGCTCCCTGGGGTATGGTTTGTCATATCCTGTGAACTTCTAACCTTTCCTGTCTCACCTTCTCTGTCTGTGACACAGGGACAGCATCATCTCTCCCCCAGTGGTACTGTGCTGATTTATAAAGAAGGTGAAAATCCGGGGTGTTTACAAATGGGGTGCAATTATTCTCAGTAGCAACTACATGGGCTTTGAAGATTAAATCTCTGGACTTGTGGGCTCTGGCACTCAGTATAAACTTATCTGGCTGTCAGTCCAGGCTGCTTTGCTGATTCAAAACTACCAGATTAGGAGCCCACATTTCCAGGCATGGACTCAGCTGACCTAGAGAACCTGGACTGCTTTATGAAGCTGTGTCTACTACAGAATATGTGGTGAACCCAAAAAGGCAGCATTTGGTTAGAAGAAAAACAGGTTTAAAAGGATCACACTTAAGAAATAAAGACAGTTTTCCCTTTCATACTTGTAATCTTGTAATCTGGGGTGAGGCACAAGGACAAATCTTTGTTGCCAAATCTTTTCAGGACATCCATTAAAGTTTGCTCCCTTCTAGTGTGTGGATTTTCTAGAAAACTGGTCTTTGTCTACTAATCTTTTTTTTTCACCTTCAGATTAATATGAGGACAGAAATGATTAAGTAACAACATTTGCATTTGTTAGATAGAGTCCTTGTCTAGTTGTACACCTAGGAGGTGTGCCATATACCCTTACATTGTGCCCATTAGGTGGGAGCACACCAATCCCCCTTTCTCCTCCACTCTCCTTCTCCCTCGTTCCCTCTCCCCCAACTTGAATTGCCTTGAGTTTTTCTCTTGTGTAGGCATGTATTAGTTTGTCTACTGGTTTCATATTAGTATTGAGTACATTAGATACTTTCTTTTCCATTCTTGTGACACTTTATTAGGAAGAATGTGTTTCAACTCCATCTAGTTTAACATAAAAGATGTAAAATCTCTATCTTTTTTAAGGCTGAATAGTAGTCCATGGTACACATATACCACAGTTGATTAATCCATTCATAGGTTGATGGATACCTAGGTTGTTTCCACATCTTGGCAATTGTATGTTGAGGTGTAATAAACAATCTAGTGCAAATGTCTTTATGATAAAATGATTCTTTTACTTTTACAGAGATGCCTAGTAATGGGATTGTGGGATCATATCCAAGGTCTATTTTGAGTTCTTTGAGGATTCTCTATACTTTTTTCTAAAGAGGCTATATTAGTTTGCAATCCTACCAACAGTGTAAAAGTGTGCCCTGTTCTCTATATCCTCACCAGCATCTGCAGCTTTGGGACTTTATGATGTGGGCATCACAAGGTAGTTTTGATTTGCATTTCTCTGATGATTAGGATAGATGAGCACTTTTTTGTGTGTTTTTTGCCCATTTATCTGTCTTCAGAGAAGATTCTGTTCATGTCTTTTGCCCAGAAATAGATGGGATTGTTTGCTATTTTTTTGTTGATTAATTTGAGTTCTCTATAGATTCTACTTATCATCCTCTAATCTTTATAGCATTTTTCTTAGTTATTTTTAGTAGACTCAAAGTACAGAATTCACTGCTATCATCAATGTGGATGTTCATGTGTCTTGAATCCAAATCTCAATTCTAGCATGTAGTTCTACCCACAATATTAATATAATTTGTGTTTAATAATCTGCATAATTGCTGTTGTTCCGCATGGTAATTAGGTATAAATGATAAGTAGTCCTTGCAACATTTTTGCTTATAATTCCCTGGCTCAAAGTGGTCTATAAAGTATCATTGTTGCACTTCAGATTAATTTAAGTTTACTTTGCAAAGTCTGGTCCTCCAAGAAACAGAAGGAAAGATGGGATTATATGTGCAAGAGATTTATTGGGGAAAGTGCCTGAGAAAAAACAGGAGCAGGGAGCCTTCAGATCAGGATGCAAGTCTGACACTTTTGAAGGAGAAAGGAAGAAAGAAGGGTGGGTAGAAAGAGTCCCAGACTGTAGACAAGTTTAAAGAAAGCTTTGACCAGGTTAAAGTGATGTCCTTAAGCCCTAGAGACCTGTTGGTGGAGTTCCAGTTCTCACAGAAATGGGCCCGCATTAATTCTGTACTGTGTTGGGTCATTTATTGGGAGTAAATTGCTGGCAATATGGCTTGTGTTCCCACATGCTGGTGGATCTAGAAGGGCAGTTGCTGAGCCATCATCATCCACGCTCCCTGTAGTAGAAGAGCTGATGGTGCGTTTTCATGGCCACCTACTTCTTCCCTACCCATTCACACTGACATGTACTAAAAAGCAAAGACCTGTCTGTGGACATTGTAGCCAGTGCCTGAAACCCTTAATACCACACTCCAAAGATTTGAGATGCTCTGGGTCATGCTTTAGGATTTTCCTACAACAGTTGTCCCTGGCTGTGTATTCTGCCCACATGTGCTGATTCTGTGAGGATTTTTGGGACAGGGACCTGGTTTGCCTATAGAGGCAAGGGGAGAGGGGCTGAGAGGGCACCTGCATTCCTGGCTTCTGATAGCCAGAAATTAGAGAGGGATTTTGTAGCCTTAGAATCTGTGATGGAAATGGAAGCTGTGGTTGGAAAGAGACAGATGGAGCACTTGCCAGAACCAGACCATAGTGGGTGAAATATTCACTCTAGAGGACCATGAAGAAACTGAGAGGGAGACATCAGGTTCATCTATCCTAATCCCTACCCTGGTCCCCGTAAGCTACCCAGGCATTCTCCACTTAAGGTGTCCTATGTGTCCACCATCCTGTCACCAAACAACTCCTCATCTGCCAGGTGATGTCTAAAACCTCTTTAACTGGTATAAGGCCTTTAATTCCATAGTTCATAAACTTTTAAAATAGTTTTCTAGTTCACTACATTGTGGTCAGTTGTCCAATAGCTAGGTGTGTCTGTCCCTTTTCTAGATTGGGAATTCTTTTAGTTAGTGCAGAGACTAACTTGTTGTTTTCCTTTTTTAATTTCTAGTACCTAACACAATCAAGTCCCTGATACAAAGTTGATTCTCCATAAATTTTTGTGGAATTGAGTGGAATCAAATAGATGTAGATACTTCTGGGAGAGGTAGCATAGCAACCACAATGGAATCATATGAGAGTGGGCAAATTCTTAAGAGTGAAAAACTGTGGACATTTGTATCCAAATTTCAACTCCAGAATGTTCCATCTATGTGACCCATAGATAAGTGCTTTAACCTTTCTGCATTTTAATTTCTTTCTTATAAAATGAGATCAAAATATTTGTTATGATAACTTAAGCACACCTCAAATGATAAAGAAATAACTTAAAAAATGTAAAAGTGATAAATAAAATTTAAAAACAAATTTTTGTGGAGACTTATGAGTTAAAGGCAGCCAGTGCTTGCAGTCCAGAAGGAGAAGTTTTAATGACACCTAACTCTACCTGGGCGTGGAGATATTTTAGGCCATGCAGCTCTAATATTGCTAGTTGCAGGAAATTCTGGATTGTTTTTATAAACTAACTCTACCATACAAAATATAAAGTAATTTACTTAAAAGAAGCAATGTCCCTGTTAGCTCACATCTAAATAAGCAATTTCCCTATTTGGTCTAAGGCTTTCCATAAACTCAAATAAATGATACTCACTCAAGACATCACTTCAGTAGCAAAATCCTATAAGCAACACAACTATACTTTTATTTCTGGAGTGCTGATTGACTGAAGTAACCTAGTCTTATTTAGCCCTTTATGGTCTACCAAATATTTTAATGTACATTATCATTTTGATTCCTCAGAATTATTCTGGGAAAGGAAAAGAATAAACAGTTTTCATGACATCTCACCACTCAATAACTCATAGCTTTTAAAGGAATTCTATAACAAAAATTGGATGGTTGTTAAAAGCCTAGAGTCAGATAGACCTGCTTTAATGGTGGGCTGTGCTAGCTGTGTGACGCCCATGGTAAGTAAATAACTTAGATCCAGTTTCTTATTCCTGAACATGAAGGTTGAAGTATTACTCTAGACAAATGCAAGAGCCGCACATTCAGATTTCAAAGAGGGAAAAGGACCTTGAATTTAGGGTGAGCTCCAAGGACTTTCCTAAATAGTAGCTGATATTCAGACTGGTTGAAGTGAAGCATGTGAAGCGCTCAGTACAGGCAATAAGTATTCAATATCAGTCTTAAAAATTTGTCATTTACATAGCATTTTCATATATTTTATTCAGTCCTCCTAATAAGTCCATAAAGCTTCCCTTCACAAATGAAGAAACTAAAACTTAGGGAACTTCTGTTTTGGCCCAACTACACAGCCAGTCAAATGTCAGAGCTTGTCTACTTCTCTCGTTGCTGATGACTGCCGGTCTGAGTCAGGGAAACTTGTTATCAGCAGTGGTTATGAAGAAAAAGTGGATGGGAAGGATAGGGCAATACAGCTTTCATACTAAAAACTGAGGTGAAATCTTCTGCCATAGGATGCATAGAGATATATGGTAAAGACTCCAGGTTCTGTTTTCTACTTTCTTCAGTTTTAGTGAGCAGATCTAGAACTGAGAATATTTCTAAGACCTTTATAAATTCCCAGCAATCTTTTTTTTTTTTTTTTGACAGGGTCTTGCTCTGTCACCCAGGCTGGAGTACAGTGTCAATCATACTCACTGCAACCTTAAACAATCCTTCCACCTCAGCCTCCTGAGTAGCTGGGACTACAGCCATGCTCCAGCTAATGAAAAAGAAATTTTCTTGTAGAAATGGAGTCTCATTGTGTTGCACAAATTTATCTTAAGCTCTTGGCCTCAAGAAATCCTCCTGCCTGGGACTCCCAAAGTGCTGTGATAACAGGTGTGAACCACTGCATTGGCCTTCATATTAGAGGCATGAGCATTACGATTAAGGTTGGGTATGGTGGCTCATGCCTGTAATCATACACTCTGGGAGGCTGAGATTGAACTCAGGAGTATGAGACCAGCCTGAGCAAGAGCAAGACCTTGTCTTTAAAAACTAGCCAGGTGTTGTGGCAAGTTCCTGTAGTCTCAGCTACTTGGGACTTGGGAGACTGAGGCAAGAGAATCATTTGAGCCCAAGCATTTGAGTTTGCTGTTAGCTATGACACCATGGCACTCTACCAAGGGCAAGAAAGTGAGGCTCTGTCTAAAGAAAAAAAAAGGCATGGGGTGTGTGTGTGTGTGTGTGTGTGTGTGTTAGGATTAGAAATTAGAGAAAACTAATCTTGTTGGTTAGTTGATATTTTGATTAACTTTTATATATTTTTATTTCCCATTATCAAAGTTATATTATTACTTTATCAAAAATTTAGAAAATGAGATAGGCCTATAATATGGGTGAAAATATAGGTGATTTTATTTTTCTGATATAATCTCTATTATCATCTCAAAGCATTTGAGATTCCCTCCCCACAGCACCCCCCCTTTTTTTTTTTATAGTGAGTGAGTCTGTCATGATTTTAAACTCAGTTTTATTCTCTTTTGGAGGTGTTTTTGTACAGCAGTGACAGGGGAGATTATCTTTGTTGGTTTGTGTTCATGTTAACATAGTAATATGTGTAAATATACAGGGCAAGTTAATTCAAGTGTGGACAGCCTCGTGGTACAATTAGAATAAGGCGTCAGGAGGCTCCTGTGGGGTGAGAAACAATGGAAAGGGGGCTCTTCTAGAGTTAGCTCAAGATCACTTTCAGAGACAGGCATGAACTCCATCCACATAGGTGACAACATGATAAGACAGGAAACTGTGAGCCCAAGAAAAGAGAAAGAATATGAGGACAGGGAAGTTGCAGAATTTACTCTGATTCCTGAAAGAAAAGAAAATATGAAGTAATGCTTTAAGTCAAAAAAAGCCACAGAATGTAGGAAAGATGTTTGTTCACTCATTCATTCATACAAATTTTTGAATACCTGCTGTGTGCTGAGCATGTCCTCAGGGTCTTCTTTTTTGGAGAAAATGGCAGCAGTCTCCAACTACAGGGGAGGCATCTGATTGGGGAGGCTCTACAAACCCACTCAGTGGATGGAGAACACTTAAACACTGTGTAGACACACTTAACCTGTGGAGACACTCAGAAAAACCTGGTGTCATCTCTGCTATGAAGCCATGAAAGGAAAGGGTGGATGACAGTCAGGGGAGGGTAAGTTTCAAATGTGCTCACAATTTGCCTAAGGTGTCTGTGTGTGGGGTTCATGTAAACTAAATACTCAGAAAAACATCTTGCTGTCAGTGATGCTGGGAAAGTGGTCTCTTGACAGCCTCCTTCAGTGATAGCTACCTGAGAGAGTGTTTGACTTTTACCCTTGTCTAGACTTGTGACCAAATGAGTCTTAGTGAGTAGATGGTTCTGGCAAGCCTGGATTCACTAAAGGGAGAATTCTCATTCCTCATGCTAAAAGCCTGTTAATTATGATCTAATGGATGTAATATTAGCAAAAGGCCAGACATGTTTAAGGAGCTCAGAATTGGAGGCCTATAGGTAGCTTCCTATGGACTTCAGCAGCAGAGATGATTGCATATTTCATTTGTTAGACCCTTTACAGTGAGTGAGTCTGTCATGATTTTAAACTCAGCTTTATTCTCTTTTGGAGGTGTTTTTGTACAGCAGGGGTCTAACAGTTCAGTTATGGTGTTGAGGAGACGAGTCAACATGCCTAGAAATATGGATTGTTCAATTCAGTAAATAACTTACTGAATTGAATTGAGGCAGAATAAAAGAGCTCCCAGGTGCCTTTCTTTTCCAAATGACTTTTTTTTATACCTAGTAACTGAATACTTGAGTTGACATCATGCCAAGGTTTAACTGTTAGTCATATATTTTCTAGAAAAATGATACTAATTCTCCTTTTAGATTTCAAAGACAGAAAAAGATCTTGAATTTGGGATAGGGCCCTAAGGACCTCCTTAAGTAATGTTGACAAGTGTCCAGATGGGCTAAGGATGTTCTTGATCTTAGGAACTGAGAAGTCTAGCTCCAGAAGTGTGCACACACACTACCAAATCTTATGAGACCATTTGGTAACAATATATTTTTTTATGTTCTTAAGATGTCTTCTTGGGTGGCCAGAATATTAGCCATCAGCTATAGACTGGGATTGAGATTGAGTAATAAAAACTCCATGGCTTCCATATTAAAACAGAAATTGAAGTCAAAATAGGATCTTTTCCCCCTAGTCTTATTCACCCCTACCCCCTACTTATACATTTTCATTGCACTCATGGTCCTTAGTCCTATTTACATCTTGTCTTAAAGGCCAGTGGGATTTGAAGACTGGAGTCTATCCATATTCTGTATGTTCTGCCATGAATGTTTCCAGGAGCTTATGTTAGATTTGGATCTTCTTACAAATATAGCCAGGTATCTGTGGGTCTTCAGTGGTCTTTCAGGATCTCAGGGGAAAAAAGGAACAGTGCTGATATGAAGGTTACTCATCTCCCTTCCCCATCCACCCACACATCTCTACCCATTGACCGAATGATTTGCAAGTGAGCTATGAAGAAAACTTCCCCCATCAGAGCCCTTAAACTAAATATGAAAATATTTTGCAAGAACAGCAGAACAGAAACAAGTTCAAAAGGACAGAGGAAAAATGCTCTAGATCTGTGGCAAACAGGATTTTACTGAAATTTACAGGATTCCTTGGATATGTCTTTGATTCATGCACTGATTTCCCAACACTTTGAAACAATTTCAAGTGGTATTAAAGGAAATGAAAAATTTTCCCTGTAATGAAAAATAAAAAATGTCTACTTTTATAGACACATTGAAAAATGACTATTGCTTAAGTTTGTTTTCTTAACCTGAGTGCTTTTTTTAAAATTGAGGGATGGTTATAAGAAACTACATTCTCTCTCTCCCTCTCTCCTCTCTCTCATCCCCCTTCTTTTCTCCTTTCTCTCTCTTCCCCCTCTCTCTTTTTTTTCTCTCTCTCTCAATTGCAAATGAAAAACACACTTTGTGATTTAGCCAAAGGAAGTTAAAATGAGTCTTTAGGGAGAGGAAGTAGTGCAACCGGTTATCATGTTAATCTTCCACTGTAAAAGTTGGGCTCAGAGCCAGATTAGCTGCTTATAGCAAATGAACGGAATCTGAATGGTTAAAAAAACCCTCTCAGTCCTCAGATCTGGTGCCTGTAAGCCAGCTTGACATGTTTTCTAGTGTCCTTCTCCTTCACACATACTAAATACTTAAAGTGACTAGAGATAAAAGTTAGGTTATGAGATATGAAATGCCTCCTCATTTATCCCTTTCAGTAAATGTCTCTGTGTAGCCATGACCATAAATAAGCCACCTCAAAATTGATTTTTGTATTAGTTTTTCTGGACAATGCTCTCCTCTTGGTCTCTGCCTCAGTTTTCCTTTCTGTTGATGGGAACACTAACAGGCAAACTGAAGGAGTATTAAGAGTACTATATAACGATTTTAGTTTGGCATGGAAGTAGAGATGTGGGTTACATGGTAGGAACAATCCTTCCCATTTTCCATTTGATTCTAGGCTTAGCTATTCGTTTGAGTATCTTTGAAATTCCTCTTTCATTGTGTCTTTATCTCTTTCTTTGAGCTATGTTGAATGAGTTAGCTTAGTGATGATAATGTGAGCATACGATATTTTATGGTTGAGTTATTCTAAGATGAAAGGCATGACTAGAGAAGAAGAGATTGAATTGGGGAGCACTAAGAGGTGACATGGCACACTGTGAGAACAGTAGTCCAGGAGTCTAGCAGTCGAATTTATCTCTACCAGTAACTTGAAGTGGATCTTTCAGTAGGGGCCTCAATGGTGCCAAGTTGGTTTTATGAAACTAACAAGATAAAGTTGTAGGAAATGACCTCCCAGGTCCTTGAAAGATTCAATCGAATTGACATTATTTTTCCTTCCAGGATAGTGTCATTTTTTAATTCATTTAGCAGATGTCTACTAAATACTTGCTATGCATCCACTCTATTCTAGTAGGTAGAGATTCCACAATGTACAAAACTAACAAAATTCTTCTCTTATGAAGCTTAAATAGTCTAAATGGGTATAGACAACCAGTATAGAAACAAATACAAAGGATGCTCCCCAAAGTATACACATTTTAGGCAGGGAAAAAACTGTATTACTCAAGTCATGTTTGATGTCTACAATTACAAGAGGTATTCAGAGTGACTTATATTTACCTTTTGTTACCAGTATATATTGAATATTAGAATTAAATTAATTAATTAATTAATTTTTTTTGTAGTTTTTGCCCAGGGCAGGGTTTGAACCTGCCACCTCTGTCATATGGGATCAGTGCCCTATTCCTCTGAGCCACAGGAACCACCCTGAATATTAGAATTTTAATACAGTTTTCTCCTTTCTTAAAATGTACATACTTTTTGGGGCACCGTTTGTATATGAGGTCTAACAATTAACTTCACAACTTGCCACCATGAGCTTACTTTGGCAGCACTGTACAGTCTACTCAGTAAGTTTTCATAACCTTGGTATATCAGTGTTCACAGTTGTGTTCATGTCCATGTGTGATGATGTCTTGCTAGTGGAGGTCATTATTGTTGTGTGTTTTTGTATGCCGGGGGAATGTTGGAACTTGAATTAGATCAATGAACAAACACTTGTATATTTCTTATTAAATTTAGCAAGAATGGAAGCAAAATCAGGAACATGTTAGTCCAAGTTTAGGGGGATAATGCCATGAAAAAAATGGCAGTGTACAAATGGATTAAATGTTTTCTGAGGGGGTGGCACCTGTGGCTCAAGGAGTAAGGTGCCAGCTCCTATTCCAGAGGTGACAGATCCAAACACAGCCCTGGCCAAAAACTGCAAAAAAAAAAGAAAAAAAGAAAAAAAATGTTTTTCTGAGGGAAAGAAAGTGTCACAGAGGAAGAGAAGCAAGGGTGGCCAGTAACGAGGAGAACTAACAAAAACATTGCAAAAATTTGTCAAACTGTGTGTCAGAATTGTTAGCTGTGTGTGAGAAGCATATCAGACCAAGTAAACATTGATAAAGAAACAGTTAACTGAGAATCTTGGCATTAGAAAGGTGTGGTTCCTACATTACAATGGTGCACCAGCTCACATGGCACTGTCTGTAAGGAAGACATATTGATGACATTTGGGACATCAAGGTTATTACAATGACAGCTTTGATGGTTATTCCAGAGAAAAGAGCTTCAAAATTGCTTTAAGGGTGGACTAGGCACTGGCATCAGTGCATAGCTTTCCAAGGGGAATGTTTTGCAGGTGAATACTGTAATGGTATTCAGCAATGAGGTCTGTAGCACTTTTTCTAGGATGAGTTTGTGAACTTAATTGTCAGATCTTGTATATATATGTCAGTGGTAAGAGATGCTATGAGAAAAAATAGAGCACTATATGTGAATAGAGACTTAGAATGGTTGGTGTGGCAGAGCTCTCTCATATAGAGTGGTTAGGGAAGGTCTCTTTTTAAGGTGACATTTGGACAGGGTCTTTAAGAAAGTTAAAGTTAGACTTGCAGATATCTGAGGGAAGAACAACCAGGTGGAAGGAACAGCCAGTACAAAAGTATAGAAGTGGGAATATGATTTATTTGTTTAAGGATTACCAAAGATGCCAGTGGCTGGATCAGAGTAAAAGGAAGAGTATTAGAAGATAAGTTTGTAGCAATGAAGAAAGACTCCTAGCTGCTTCTGTGAGATGGAAGCCCTGGGAGAGTTTTGAACAGAGGGATAACATGACTTGATGTACTTTTTAAAAGCATCACTTGGCTGCTGTGTTGAGAACATATTGTAGCGGAGGGTGGAGGGAGTGGGCAAAAGTGGTGAGACTACTTAGGAGGCTCTACCAATAATTCACACCAGAGACAACGGGAGCTTGGGTCAGGGTAGTGGTGATGGAGGTGGTGAGACATGATGGAGCCCTGGGTATATTTTGAAAGTAGAGTCAACAGGACTTGCTGATAGATTGAAATGCAGAGAGAGAGAGAGAGAGAGAGAGGTTAGGGATGATGCCAGTGATCTGGAAGATTGAGTTGCTATTTTTTGTGAAGCAGAAGTCTGTAGAAGGAACAAGTTTTGGGTGGAAAGAAGTCAAGAGTTTGGTTTTAGGCATATTAAGTTTAAGATGCCTTATACATAGTCAAGTGGTGATATCAACGTGTTAGACATTCAAATTTTGAGTCAGGAGAAAAGTTTATACATATATATCTATATACACACACATATGTACACACACATATACACATATGAACATTTTATATATATATACACACACATATGTATATATTTGTGAAATGTCACTGTCTTGATATTATTTAAAGCCATGGATTGGATGAGATCACTGAGGGCCTAGGCCAATAGTTCTTTAACCTTGGCCATGTGTTAGAATTATCATGAGAGCTTAAAAAATGTATGGATGACTGGCCCCCATCCTAGACCAATCAGGTCATAATCAGGGCATCAGTCCCAGGCACTGGAGTTTTGAAAAGTTCTTTAAGTCAGTATCATACAAGCCAGAGTTGAAAGATCACTGACTTACAGAGTGAGTATAGATGGAGAAAGGGAGGACCCTGCTTCCTGCTCCCTACAGTATTCAGTGATCAAGAAGCTGGGAGGGACCAGAACAGGAGACTGAGTAGGACAGACAGTGAGAGGGCAGGAGAGCCTTATGTCCTGGAAGTCAAATGGAGAAAGTGTTTCAACAAGAAAAGAGTTATCGTTAGTGTAAAATATTGCTCAGAGATTGAGAAAGAGAAGAACTGAAAAGTGATCAGTGGATTAGGTAATGTGGAGGTCAGTGGTGACCTCAAGGGGAGCAATTTGCTGTGGTAGTGAAGACTGGTTCTGTATTTTAGAGAGAATTAGAGGAGTGGAATTGGAAATAGTCAATAGGGGCACAGGGAAATGAGGTAGAGGCTGGAGGGGAGGAAGGGGCAAGAGTCAGAGACAGAGGGACATTTTTGAATGGTGCCCATTTTCGAATGGGACATTTTTGAAGAGGGAGAAAAACTGGCGATGTAGCAGAGAGGCGATAGTAGCAAGAGTAGATTCCTTGAGAAGTCCCGAGGGAGTGGACACAAGTAAAGGGTTGGTCCTGGATTGGCTCATCATTTTTGGCAGCAAAGAACATAGAATACATGGATACAAATATGGACAAACTGGTGGATTTGTAGTGGAAGTGTGTGAAAGTTCGTTTTATTCTGAGTGCTGAAACTTTTGCATTTGGTGGTTTGGAACACAGTAGTTAGTAAGCTACTGTGCACAGTAGTTAGTAAAGACTTGAGAATAGGCTTGGCACCTGTGGCTCAACAGGCTAAGGTGCCAGCCACGTACACTTAAGGTGGCGGGTTCGAATCCCCAGCCCGGACCCACCAAACAACAATGATGGCTGCAACCAAAAAATAGCCGGGCGTTGTGGCGGGCGCCTGTGGTCCCAGCTACTTGGGAGGCAGAGGCAAGAGACTCGCTTGAGCCCAGGAAGTTGGAGGTTGCTGTGAGCTGTAAAGCCACGGCACTCTACCCAGGGGGACAGCTTGAGGCTCTGTCTCAAAAAAAAAAAAAAAAAAAAAAAAAAAAAGAAGGGAATCATGCAGGGGGGAGACACATTTATCTGGCTTTTCCCCTGGGGGTATTCCCTAGTTTATGTTTATGTGCAGGAATAATTCAAGCAGAAATCAGAAGCTTTATTGGTACAAGAGTAGGTTATTAGAGTTCACAAACTCCATCGCAGCCAAAAATTAAAAGAGGAAAATCCCAGAAAAGAGAGCCACAGAGGGAGGCAACTCCCCTTAGATCCTTGGTTGACCCTGGTGTGAGGCATGATTCCAAGAAGCCTAGGGGAATACATGGCTAGAAGACTGAATGAGGGGAACATAGGTTTCTTTAGCTGCTTGGTACTAAGGGGACAGATTTTCTAATTCAAATCTTACCAACTTAGAGGAGATTCTGAGGGCTCTGAGGAAGAATCTTTTCCTAGCTTCTGGTGACAACTGGCAATCCTTGGCATTTTTGGCTTACAAATGCATCACTCCAGTCTCTGCCTGTATCTTCACATGGCTTTTCTTCTGTGTCTCTCTCCTCATACAAGGACACCAGTCATACTGGGGTAAGGGCCCACCTTACCTCAGTATGACCTCATCTTAACTAATTACATCTGTAGTGATTCTATTATCAAAGAAGGTTACATTTTGGAATACTAGGGTAGGACTTAAACCTATCCTTCTTTTTTTTTTGTGGGGATATAATTAAACTCATAATTTAATTATGTCAAGGGAGAGATGTGGCAATTTTTTAATGAAAAGAATCAGATCAAATTTTAAACTGAAAATATAATATTTAAAATAGAGCATTAAATGGATAAGATTAAAGTATATTAGACTTAATTTTAAAAAGAACACACATGTAAAGACAGGTCAATAGAAGTTATCTACACTGGAACACGATGAGAAAAGTGATCAAAAAAATTTGGCCTCCTAATAAACTGTGGGACAGGATAAAGCAATCTAACACACATATAATTAGAGTCCCAGAGGAGCAAAGAAAAAGTGTGAGATAGAAAAAAAAAAAGTTGATGATAAAATATTGGTTGAAAATATTGTAAGTTTGTTTGAGGAAAAAAAAAGTAATCTACAGATCCAGGAAGTTCTGTGGACCACAGCCATGTTAAATACAATGATGATCAGATACATCATGATCAGACTGCTGAAAACCAAAAAGAAAAGATCTGGAAAGACTCTAGTGGGAAAGGGTTGAGGGGGAGGGGAGAGAATTGTGTATAGGAAAATGATAATGCAAAAGACTGCAGACTTCTCATAAAAACAATGCCAGTCCGAAGGCAATGGAACAGCATCTTAAAAGTGATAAAAGAATAAATATGTTAACTTTGAATGGTATCAGTGAAGATATCTTTAAAAATGGAAAAATAAAAACTTTTTGGATAAATAAAACAGAGAATTTGTTGCCAGCAGCCCTGCAGTATAAGAAATGCTAAAGAAAGTTATTTAGGCTAAAGGCAAATGCTATCGAATAGAATCTCAAGTTTAGAGGAAAACAAAACAAAATAAAGAGCACTGGGAATGTAAATATGTGAATAGATACAGAAGACTATTTTTCTTTTCTTAACTTCTTTAAAAATTAACCAACTTGTTAAAGCAAAAATAACAATGTATTCTGGTATTTATCATACACATAAAAATAAAATATATGAACACAATAACACAAATGACAGGAAAGGATGTGATGGCATTATACTTTAGTAAAGTTCTTACATTATACATGAAATAGTGTGACATTATTGGAGACAGAGTATAGATATTTAAGAGTGCACATTGTAATCCCTGCTAGAACAACCAAAAATATAGAGGCATAGCTAAAAAGCAATAGAGGAGATAAAATGGAATATTTTATAGAGACTCAATTAACTGAACAGAAGGCAATAAAGGAGAAACAAAGGAATAAAGAAAGGTGGGGACAAATAGATAACAAATATCAAGAGGTAGACTTAAAGCCACCCACAATGTAAGTATATCGTGTACAAAGGAGGACTAGACTGGCTGGGAATGATGGCTCATGACTGTAATCCCAGCACCTTGAGAGGCCAAGGCAGGATTGGGAAGGAGTCTGGGCAACATAGCAAGATCTGATCTCTCAAAAAAAACTCTTTTTTTTTTTTTTGAGACAGAGCCTCAAGCTGTCCCCCTGGGTAGAGTGCCGTGGCATTACAGCTCACAGCAACCTCCAACTCCTGGGCTCAAGCGAGTCTCCTGCCTCCGCCTCCCAAGTAGCTGGGACCACAG